>JAMPIO010000245.1:0-137058 GCA_024699865.1 Aphelenchoides fujianensis
TTCATGAACATCAATTATTCTGGTCCACTTTCCGCTAATAACCGAGTGGTAAGCAGCGGCAGAAGCGTTGACTCACGGGGCGGCCGGTTGATCGGGCGTGTGTCATGCGTTCACTGGGGAGAGCTCGTGGGAAGCTTTTCTCCTTCTCGAGCTAAATGCATCCGTTGTTTTGATCTAAGCGGTCGGTTTTGATCACGAGTCGGTTGCTCGAAATACATAAGCATTCTCTACTCGACGAGATCTCTTCCCCGACTGTTCGGCTGAAATGTGACTAATCGGCGAATCTCCGCTCTAATTACAATGGGCTCAACGGAGAAGTGAAGGTCCGCTTGCCGAAGGATCTCTTGCGGACCGTCGACCGATCGAAACTCCTCGCTAAGGATCGACGAATTCTCGTCTACGCTCGATGTCGAGCGATTGGCGAAGAAAGTGGCCAGATCGAAGAAACGGCCGTACAAACGGAAGTTCCTGGCCCGATGGCGACAGCGGCGGCTGCAGGAGCGAGGCGAGAAGTCCAAGTTGACGGTGAGTTGCCGTTCAGCCCTTTCATTCATGGATTTCGATTTGTAGGGATGGGTGAAGTTCGATCGGCGGTTCTTCAAGCCCGTGCTCAGACGAACCAAGTACGCTCGTCTGCAGAAACCTCCGCGAAGTCGCCGTCTAATCGTCGAGAAGACGGTGGGGTCGATCTTTCCATCGCCTTTTATTCGCTGTCGTCTTTAGCTCACGTATTCCGAGCTCCTCCGAGCGGCGATGAGAACCCTCGGCTTCCGAAAGAAGGCGTCAAAGTACGGCTTCGCTCTCCACCAACCTTTCGGCAAGCGGAAGGCAAAAGACGCGACTTCGCTTCTCTCCAATGGCCGCTTCGTCGACGACCTCGTGCTCAAGCACTTGCCGAATGGATTCACCCTCCAGCTCTGTCCCTCTCCGGTAAGCTCTCCTCTTCTGCTCCTTCATTCGTTACGTGATTGTTTGAGGTCTACTTCGCCCGACGAGCGATGCTGCTGCTGGAGAAGGACCGGCTTCAAGCGAGCGACGTGAAGAAGATCCTGATCGTCCTTCGAGATCCCGTCCTCACGCGCACCTTCGTCGACCTCATGGGCGTCGTCCGCATTGCGGAGTTCGTGCTCGATTGGCTCCCGAGAATGTTCGTTTGATTGCCGAGGAAGAAGGAAAGAACCGTGCACCTTCCAGCAACCGAAAGTCCATCCCTTCTCACTTCCGCTCGGTTCACTTGTGGTCGCTCGTGCGAGAAGAACGGTGGTTGGAGCTGGAGAAGCTTACCGAACGGCAACTCGAACTCCTCGAGCGGATGCTCATCAACCTCGACGATCGGAGCACGAGCCGCGAGGTCTTCGACTTCTGCATTCGTTTCACCGTCGAAACATTGAAGAAGTGGTGGAGTTCTTTGATCTCCTTTCAATTCTGCCACTTTGCCTTTCGTTCAGTCCGATCTACGGGGGCGCCTTCCTCAATCAAATCGATCTCGACTTCGTTGCGCGCTTCATTCCACGCTCGCGGAGGTTCAACTTCCGCAACGTGATGACCATGATCGTCGCCATTTTGGAGGGCGAGGAGAACGAAGAGGGGTTGGCGAAGATGCGCGACGTGAGTCTCTGCTTTCCACCGACTTCGAGGACAGCCGAGTGTTCAGAAGCTGGCCAGCGACGTGTACCTGGACTACTTCCACGCGGTCACTCACACCCAACAGAAGAACGACAACCACGAACTGGCGGAACTGCTTGCTCAAGGTCCAGAATGTCCGCACGACAGTCATCCACGAAGCTCTCGGCTACGTGCCTTCGGCCGAGGAGTTGGAACGAGTTGAAGGTGCGCTTGCCTTCAATCTTTGGTTTTATCCCTCCATCTTCTTGCAGGCACTTGTCCAACAGACATTCAACGAAGATGCGGTTTTTCGTGGACGAAGTGAGCCCCCAGCTGCCCTCCGGAGTGCTCGGTTTCGACATGATCGTCGACGACTTGAAGCGAATCGGAGGACGTCGAGCGGGGGCGGTGAGTTCTTACCACTTCACAATGGAAAGATTGGGACTGTTCAGTTGATTCGGAACGGAGAGCTCTTCGCCGACCAGTATTTCGCCATGTACTGCGGGATTCTCGACCATCTTTTGAGTCTGATGTTGCCGCAGTTCATTCGTTCCAGTGAGTACTCCAATGATTTGGATTCGAAGCTCCCATCTGATTTCAGCGATCGTCCGACTTCCATCTTCCGGTGACGCTCAATCCGCCCACCACGAGCAGCGATGGACGACGGCTCGTTTCGTTGAGAACGAGGACACTCGCTTCAGTCAAGTGGCCGGCGGCCAGTACAAGACCGGCTGGGGGATCTCGCAGGTCTTCGGCACTTTCCAAAAGAGTCTCGTCGATGCGATCGGGAAGTGACGGACGTGTACACGCCCCTCTTGCTGACGGAGAACGACGCCATCCAGCAGATGCACAGAGTCTTGTGCACCTTCTTCTGCGATCTTTGGGTTCTGCCGAAGATCAGCGAGCTGAACGACGAGAAACGTGCCAAAGTGGTTGGTTATTCTTTCTGTCCGTTCCGCTCTGATCCTTTCCTGCTTGCAGGTCACGAAGATCATCGGTCAAATGCTCGAGTGGTCGTTGGATCCGATGCCGCTGCAGTTGAACAAGTGGTACGATGCGTTGACCACGAAGGCGCCCGAATACGTCCGCCTGTACCGAGAAGCTCACAACGATGAGGAGAAGGGAGAATGGTGGAACGTGCAGAAGAAGCAGTGGATGGAGTGAGCAGCAGATTCGTTTCGTCGGGCTTTCACCTCATGATTCCTTCAGTTTGATGAGCGGGAAGATCTCGTACAAGATGGAGGACATCCTTTGGGACGTGCTCATCCAACGGAATCAACGCGGCTACGACTTCCGGAAGTTCGCGGACAAGCGGCACAATCCGCGAGAGCCGCGGGCGATCGTCAAGCGGCACCTCGTGTTGGACGAGAACGAAACGTTCTTCATTCTGAACGACGAAGACGGCGATCCGCGGGACGGGCCGAAGGAAAGTGAGTTCTTTCGACAGCTTCTTTCCGACCACTCGCTTGTTTTCAGTCCACAGCAGTCGAGTGCACAAACTGATCGAGGGCGATGAGTACGAGCGGAAGTACGCGGAGAAGTACTGCCCGGTGCCTTCTCCGTCGAAGCTCAGCAAGCTGTGGCAGAAGTTGCGGACGATCGGGCGGAAGAATCGAGCCTCGTTGACCGCCCTCCTGCCCGCCTCCATCCCGCCCGGCCTCATCGTGCAGACCTTCGAAGAGGAGTTCGACATCATTTCGGTGGAGGGCGAGGAGGAGAAATTCGAGGAGTTCGTGGAAGGATTGAAGTTCCTCAAGTACAAGCAGTTCCCGCCCGCTGAAGTGAGTTCTTCGCCCTTCCTTTTCCACCCTCTCATGCCACTTTCTTGCAGCTCGAGATGCTCGTGAACACGGAGGTGAAAATCCGATTGGCCGCTCTGAAGTACGTGGACGTGAGCGAGGAGCCGACCGAGCTGCCGGCTGATCTCGAGCCCCCCGATGTGGATGGACGTGCCCTCCACCAGCACCTTCTCTCCGCATTCCAAGAACCGAAAGCCCCGTTCTTCTTTCAACTTCTAGTCCCAACACATCAATACGCGTCCATTTCATTCCTCCTGCTCATCCCTGATGTAAATAGACGACACTAGTTAGAAGTTTATTGCGCAGCGAAGGAATAGAAAGTGAATAGACGAAGGAGAAATCAAAGAGTGGTTGCCTTGAGAAAGCGGCCTGAGTTCAGTGGAGAGAGTTCATTTGGCTAAATGGAGAGGAGAGGATTGGCTGATGCGAAGGAAAAGGGAACAGACAACAGAAGATTGACAACACCACTCGAACAAACGAAAGTCCTGTACACCCGTTAGGCACAAAGGGGGACACGAGATCCCATGCTAAGACGGCCACGATCACAAGTCGCCTAGGTCGAACTCCTCGACGAGGTCGGCCGCTGAAGTCCGCCGTTCCAACAGAAGTTCTTTTTCTTTGGCCAACTAAAAACAACAAACGGTTCACATGAAAGAGACGTGGGCGAGCCAACCGCTTCCTGCTTCTCTCGCAATAGCGTCATGTAGGAATTCGCCTTGTGCAGTAGTTCGGTGTCCATCTTGGCCTCAAGCTTCAGCAGCGACTCCAAACGCGAGAGATCGTGGCGAACATCCCGAATGTCCTGCTTCTCCTGTTTCACCCTGGAAGGAAAGCATGAACTGGGTAGGTAGCCAAAGAAAGCACTGACTTTCCGGCATAAGCGACCACGATCGAGTGCGCCTCTCGTGTTTTGACGAGGAGTTGCTTCGCTTCGTGCGGATTCGTCGGGCACACGTTCTTCGGATCGGCGATCGCTTCCGGGTACGTTGCGATGTGTTGCTGCCTAAACGGGACGACCAAATAAAGCATGAAGTAAAGGTTTGAAAGGCGAACCTCGTTGCGGAATCAGCGGACGGGGGTTGGCCAGCAGTCGGATTCCATCGACGACGTCCTTCACGGCTTTCGCGCGGAGTCGCTCTCGTTCTTCCTGCTTCGCCTCGTACTGGAATGCGTGAGTGTGAATCCGAGCAAAAGAGAGTTGCAACCTACTTCTTTGAAGAGCTTCGTGTCTTCGATCTCTCTCGTCGCCGATTCGAAGGCCACTCGAAGTTGCTGGACTTGATGCGACTTGTAGATCTTCCGCTCGCCGAGAATGTTGATCACGCGGGCGGTGGATTGCATTCCTTTCTCGCCCAGCTTGTCCTTGTGCCGCCCGAAGTGCCTAAAAGCAGGAAAGATTGCAAGAATATTCACTTCAAGTGGATCGAACGCACGTGATCGCCGTCTTCAACGCCGAAAAGAAGGCCTCGACGAGCTTTGCGTGCCGATCCTTCTTGGCGTTCTGGACGACGTCGTTCGCCAGGTAGAGCATCGCGAGGTACCAATCGCTCTTGGCCTTGTGCGTGCACACTTCCTGCAATCAACCCATCAGTTGAAATCGAGAACAATGGGGAGAAACGGCGGAATGAAATCGAACTCACTTCCGCCCATATTTTCGTGATCTGCTCGCAACTGGCGTGGTGGTGGGTGATCCACATGGACATCGTTTGGATGGAGGTTTGCGAGGAACTCAACTGCCGCAAGCGGTTTCGAACCACTTCGGGGTCTAAAAGGCTGTCCTCCATTCCGACCGAATGCTGCGAAGGAATCCGCCGAATGTGGAATCAACTGCGGGGATCACCCGCCCGCCTGCAATCCTTCCTCGATCGAAGCGACCTCGTTTGGCTGCCAAGCCGCGCGAACTCCACCGCTTTTCCCACGAAAGGTCAACCGACGCAATCGACACAAATCGATAGCCTTTTCTCTGCCCACCAATCCACTTGCTCCCAGCGAGCGGGGCGGTGAATAAGGCGGGTGTTGATGTTCGGGCGTGCATTTCGAGGCTTTCTTCCCGTTTTACTCATTCCTTTCCTCGTTTCAGGCGACGATCATGAGCGGCGAAGTGGAGAAGCCGACCGAAGACGGCGGATTGTCGGGGACGATGGAGGGCAATCTGGAGGAGAAGTCGAACGAAATGTTTGTTTTTCATTCTGTTCGCTCATTTGATTGTTCATTGTGCTCGTTTCCAGCATGAAAGACGAGGCCGTGCGCGGCATGATGTGCTGCAACAAGAAGGGCGACCTGTTCTGCTCGCGCGGCACGCTCAACGAGGACTCCGCCGCCATCATCTCGCACCTGAGCACGCTGGTCGGGCAGATCGAGAACGAGGACCCCGTCATCCAGCTGGAGGGCAAGGACTCCCGCCTCGTCATCCACAAACGCGGCGACGTGATCGTCGGCATCCACAAGAACGTCCACCTCGCTAACCAGCAAGAAGCCCAGCGGAAACAGCAGCAGGCGGCCCAAGAGGAAGCGAACGCGTCGTCCTGAAGTCCCGCACTCATCACTCCGTCCTTTTCTGTTTTCTCATTTCTCTCACCCTTTTGCACTTCTCTAACGTATCTTCTTGTACGAATTCGGTCGAATAAAGACTTCTACTTCCATCCGTTGGTCGAAAGAAGGCTTGGGCTGTTTGCTTTGCTTTTGGGGGTTGGAAAGAAGGAAGATGCCGATCGTTGACTGTTCGCTGGCCGATGATTGCAAACGTTGAGAGGTTGGAGAAGGAGTTTTCGTTGCTCTGGCAACAGAAGGACGATGAAACTAGTAATCACTGTAATTAAACGGCTCGAAAGACCCCACTGCTGCCCTTCAGAATGGCCACAAGGCGAAAGAAATGAACCTGGGAAGACCCGTTGATGACCGAATGGGGTCCATTTGATGGCGATCACCTTCTCAGATTTTATTCTTAATTTTAAACCACTTTTAAACCTACTACCAATTAATTAAACGCACTTTCCAGCGTCCATCCCGCTAAACGATGCGTGAGGTCCGAAAAATCCGCCCGGCTGGGCGCCTCGACCCGCAAACCGCGAATCGAAAAAGGGGTGAAAATTTACCTCTTTATTTCGGGAATATTTTGCATGGAATCGATCAATTCGAGGTCGGAGATGACGGAACCGACTTGCGTTTTTGTCCAAACTTCCATTTCGAATTTTACGCAGCGAATTTTCGATTCGCCGTTGAAATCGGGCATTTTCGGACCTCACGCATCGTTTAGTGGCGCGTGAGCGGAGTGCCCGCATCGATTCGGTGGCGGCGTTGATCGGCGCTTTACTTTGGGCGGAAGATTTTCCGATTTTCCGCATTTCCGACTTGGCCGCTTTCCGCCCGCTTCTCGAGAGCTGGGGCCACGGATCTTCGCGCATTTTGATTTCTTTTCGCTTCCGCTCACCTTCTGGTTGCAGATGTCGAAGAAACGCAAGTTTCCCGCCGACGCCGTGCCGCCGCCAACGAGAAGTCCGCAGAAGTCGAAGAGTCGCGTGAATTTCCGCGAGGAAAATCTTCAAGCGGATCAATTCCGGCGGCCAGAAGTCCTCCAAAGGCGCCGCGAACAAATCGAAAGGAGGCGCCGAATCGAATGGAATCGGTGGGTTTTCCTTTGCCTTCTTTCAATTATTTTTGTTCGCCTCTCCCGCTTGCAGAACCGCGGAAGGAGCTCAAGTGCGTGAAGCGGCAGCGATTGGTGACTTCGGAGAACGCGCAGAATGCGAGCGGCTTCGTGGCCAACTGGTGCACCCACAAGCAGCGGGATCCGAGCTTCGTCTCGCTGCCCACCGAGTTTCCCCACCAAACAGTCGCTGAAGGGATGCGTCTTCAACGGCGGCGAGGAGATCGAGCGCTTGAGCAAATTCTTCGGCGGCTTCAAGCGCACGGACGAGCAGATCCAGCAGGACGTGGAGACGCACAAGAAGATCCAGCAGGACCTTCCTGCTCGCCGAACGCCTCTTCGCCGACCGCTCGAAGGACGACGGAAAGATGACGGCCATGGGGCAGACCGTCGACCTCATCGAGTGGCGGAATCTCCCGCGCGACGCCCGCCTGCAGCTGCACAACGACGACCCGAAGGAGGCGTTCGAGGTGGCCGAGATGACGGCCGGCCAAATCCAGCAGAAGATCCTCCACGACCCGGTCGATTGGGTCGATTCCTCCGACTTGGACCTGCCGCCCGACGAGCCCATCTTCAAGCCCTTCTGGAAGGTGCCGTTCGCCGCCCCGACCCGCCCATCAGCTGCTGCATCTTCACGAAGCATCGGAACGCGCGGATCAGTCGGTGTGTCCGCGAGCCGACCAAAGCCCTCAACGCGCTGCTCACCAATCGAGTTCATCGGAAGAAGCTGCCCTACTTCTGGGATCGAAACGTGAGTCTCCTTTCACATGTCTTTTTCATTCGTACTCGATGATTCAGACGCCCGTTCCGGCCGTCTGCGGCTTCCACTACAACGTGATCATGAAGGAAGCGACGAGCAACTCCGCCCATCCGTTCTTCACTCGTGCTCTCGGCGCCCACGAGACCAACAACTGCGTTCAGTTCACGAAGCCCGCCCAGCTCCAACAACTCGCCCAGTACGTGGATCGGGCGCAGGAGCGGCAGAAGCGAAACTACGTGCAGCAGATCAACGCCCGCTTCCAAATGGGCACGAGCAAGCCGCCGGCGGTACGTTCACCACTTTCGTCTGCTCTCTTTTCATTGTCGGTCGAATTGCAGGAAGAGCGGCTCTTGAAGGCGTCGCAGGAAATCCGGCTGCGCGAATTCGTCGACTACAACATCGACGGAATGTCCAGGGAGCAAATCGACAAGCGCATCGAGGAGGTGGCCGAAGCGCGGCGGAAAGTTCGCGAGCCGCCCGTGATCACGAAGGACCCGAAGAGCGTGAAGGAGCTCCACCAATCCCAGCTGCCCTCCACGTCCAAGGGGCCGCGGCCGATCCTCTCCGTGAACGCGGCGCCTCCCGTCCTCAACAGTTTCGTCGGCGAGGAGCTGCCCGAAAACATGACCGAAGAGCAGCGACTCCTCTACAAGGCCTGCGATTTGGGCGTGCTGAAGGTGCACAAGTCGCAGGCGGCCGAAGCGGAGGATCGGATGGCCGTTCTGCTCGACGTTCGCGGCCACGACGCCGCCGATCCGACCCTGCTCCGCATCTACGGCGACCTCGACGCCCCGACGACCAAACTGCCCCGGCTGAACTTCGAAGCGCTGCCCGCCGTCACCATTCGGCACATCAAGAAGATCTACAAGCTGCCCAATCGGTCGGGCGCGACGCCGCGAGCAGCGGTAAGTTCTCCCATCTTCACGTGTAAAGCATTCACCGTTTTGTTCGTTGCAGCTGCTCGAAGGACTGCACGAGTTCTTCGACGCGAACCCGATCGACAAGCTGAAGGTGATGGAGGAGTTCTTCGAGCGACGCCAAGTCGAAGGCAACGGCGCCGAAGCGGACGAGCCGGGCAAGGAGATGGCCGTGGAGCTGGTGCCCAAACGGAAGGTCCGTCAGTTCAAGAAGCCCACTCCCGTTGCCGTCGATGCCTACGACCTGCAGTCCAGCGAGTCGTCCTCCGCCGTCCTCTCGCGCCCCCTCAACTCAATGCCGATCTTCCGAAAGTCTACGGCACGGCGACCTGAACGGCCGGCCGATCGCCGCACTCATCTCTTCGGATACTCAACTGTTTTGTTTACTTCCACACGAATTCCTCATTTCGTTTGATCTGTTCGGATTCTCCTGCCTCCATTGTGCTTATTGGATCTTTCTGCAATGCAGTTATGTGTCGTTGATTGGTTGGTAAACATAATAAAGACGATTCCTTCTATTCCGGACAAGAGAGCAGAATTCGTTGAGTAGTTGGAAGGAGGTAAGCGGCCCTAACCTCGATCAATTCAGCCCTCCTTTCGCATCCGAAGAGGTCTTGTGGAAGGGGGAACGGTTGAGAAGGAATGAATCGCTGGATAAAACGGTCGGCATCCTCCTTGTTTAGATTCCGCTGGTCCCCATTTTTGATGTCTCCGTTGGCCCATCTCAAACAACCTGCGAGCAGCACCGAACAGGTGCGAACAAGTGGATCCGGACGGGCGAAACGGAGAGCGACAAGCGAACAAGAAAATCGATACCGAATCCCCAAGCTGGGATCTCTCGGTCACTTCGCCGACACGCGCCTTGAAGCGATCCGCTCGGCTCCAGTCCGCACGCAGGGGGATCGCTGAAGTCGTTGCGGGTGTTCGTCGCGAATGAACGGAGGCTCGCATGGATTCCGCTAGTGGACGCCGTCCGTCTTCGCCTCAAGCCGCCGCCCACTGAAGTCCGCCGCCGATGCATACGCAGGTGGATTTCGTCGAAATTGCGGAGGGATCGCCGACGGAGGAGTTGGAGCTGAAGTGCGTCGACCAGAATCTCATCGATCCGCCCAACTACGAGCTGCTGCCGCTGAAGCGACCGTTGCGGAAGAAGAACGACCTGAAGGCCGCCCTCATCGACGATGTTTCGGAGCGATCGGCCAGCTCGTCGAAGCGGAGCTGCAGCGCGGATGCGACGCCCGTCGATGACGAGCCGCCGGCCAAACGCCTCCGCGCGGAGATCCGCAAACAGCAGCCGCCCCCGCAGCCGAAGAAGGCGGCCAAGAGCGATGCGCCCCGGCCCGGATCCTCCAAACAGAAGCCGAAGGACGCCAACGAGGATCGATGCGAGTATTGCCGGGTGAGTTTCGATTTATTCGTCCTTTGCATCATGCTCTCCTTTGCAGAAGAAAGGGGTTGCTGATCTGCTGCGACACGTGCCCGGCCGCCTTCCATCCGCAATGCCACACGCCCGAGCTGGAGGCCATTCCGGAGGGCAAATTCGAGTGCTATCGGTGCACGTGGAAGGCCTACTACAAGGAAAATCCCGTCCGCTTCCGCACACACGAGGTTGAGGTGCGTTCTTCCGCCCTAAAGAACTTTCTCCTTTCATCGTCCAACGATTGCAGGACGGAATGGAGGTGCCGATCGAGCATCCCGAAGCCGCCCACACGTCCGCCCTGCTTCTCGAGTTCATCCGCACGTCGAAGGTCGTTCCCTACGAGGTGCCCGACGAAATCATGGCCCTCGGGCCGAAGATCCCGTCCCTTCTGCCGTTCGACAAGCTGGAGCGGAAGAGCAGCAAGAAGAAAGCGGAGCCCACGAACGATTGCTACGTGTGTGGGAAGTGAGTTCACTCGAGCAATCCGCCTTGATGTTCATTTGTCCCGTTTGTTTCAGGAAAACCACGAGCAAGACCGCGAATCATTGCTCTCCTTCTGCCCGAATGCCGTCCACTTCGACTGCTCTCCAACTCCCATGTGTGCCGCCAAGGTCTACGCGTGGAGATGTCCGATGCACGTGGAGAACTATCTGGTTTGTTTCATTAATCGAGCTGGAGAACAATCGAATGTCTTGGCTTCTTTCAGGACACCTACTTCCTGAACACGAACAGCACGATCGATCGAGTGCGGCTGTGGGAGGAGTTCGCTCAACAACCGTTGAACGAAGAGGAAGTCGAGCGGGAGTTCGTCCGCCGGTTGGCCCAAGAGTCGATGGCGAGCGACGAGGATCAGGCGGCCGCCGGCTTGCGGCTGTTGGCCTTGGGCACGCGTTCGAATGCGCCCGCTGCTCCGATCGATCAGAAGCCGCCGGAATACACGCCGGTGGAGATGCGGATGATTCCGCTCAACTCGCAGGTGTTGTTCAACGGTAGGCATTCCTCAACGGAGCTCGTAGATCAAGGGGGTGTTGGTTTCAGAAGTCTTCCGCAGTCCCACTTCGATTGCCGCCTTCTTCCCCGCCTTCAAGACCTCCACGCCGCCCGTCGTCTACGATCGTCAACGGGCGCTTTCGTTCGGGACCTCCGACAAGTGCACGTTCAACTTGTCCCAGTTCGGCTTCAACTGCTGCAACATGGAAGAAGATGCAGTTGGAAATGTGCAGCAAGGTGGGCAATTCATTCGGTTTGTCGCTTGTTGAATGTCCGTTTGATTTCAGCAAGGAGTCGACTACCTACGGCATCTGAACTCGAACGGCTACACGAGCGTGGACGGGAAGGTCTTCCTGATGGAGCACGCGCAGACCTTCACGAATCTGTGCGGCTGCATTCGCCGGACCGCTCGCGAGTTCGCTCGGATCAAGTCCGCAGTCAGGTGGCCGTCTTCCCGGACCGGACGTACACCGTTCAGATGGGCTGCGCGGTCTTCTATTTGGTCTTCAACCCGGCTTTGCGCGACCACGAGTAGAACAAACGGGATCCTCCAACCTCCAAGTGCTTTTATTCTCCCATCATTTCGTTCGTACTTCGCCCATTTTCATGTGATTTCATCCGATTACATTCGTGCTGACCAGTCTTTAAGCTTCTCTAATCACACAATCGTCTTCTCCACGGGTACCAAAAGACATGCGTACGAGTAGCGAATTTGTTTCTGAAGTCAGATGTCTGTGCATGCACAAGTATAATCACTCGAATGTTCTTTCATCTTCCAAGTTTCACATAATTCCCGTGTTTCTCGTTGTATTTTGCAATGCTCTTGTCATTGTGAAACATCCCCAATTAAACACTACATAATCATCGAACGGATTGATCGGTTGACTAGGTGGTTCATTTCCACTGCGAATATCCGAATGACTGCCGGACTTGTTCCCTTGATTATCACCCGTCTTCCAGGGTACCATTGATCTCAGTCGAGTGTGCGGTGCTGTCGGCCAGCAAGCGGTGAATGTCCCGCACATCAGGACTCCTGGAACCCACCCCACTGGCTCGTGCACTTTAGGACGAGAGAAGGAGAGGCAGGTGTTTTCTAATTTGCTGAAAAGCAGGGACTCTGTTCATTAATTCGTGCAAACACGAAGCTTTTCGTTGGGTGGTCGGCGGTTCGTGGAGGATGCTGCCCGGATTTCTGCTCGTCTGCGAAAATCCCGACCGTTGACGCGACTTCCTTGTCGCATTTTTTCGTTAGAACGCGCCGTCCAACACCTTTGCGAACGGCCGTCCGTCTTCGAGGCCGGCCGTTGCTATGGGAGCGTAGAAATGTGATAAAAGTGGAATGTAAAGAAAACGGACTGGATTCTCGGTTGTTTTCCGCTGATTGAGCTCCTCCTCGACGGCTGAAAGTTCTTTGCGGCTTATTAGGCGAGCGGAAAGACGTGAAAGTCGCCAAATATCCCATTAATTTCTTTGCCCTTTGTTTATTTCCGTTCATTTCAGGCTGCTCTGACCGAATTCCTTCCTGTCAAATAAGGCCTGAATTCGACTCCTGCAACCTACAGCGTTCGCTCGGAAGCCGTTGCGCGGGCCCGCAATGTCCGCTTCGGCCACCACGAACAAATCGGGCGCCGGCGGGACCACGAACGGTGAGACGGTGACCGAAGAGGAGCTCAAGAAGCGCGAGTTCATCACGCCGGACGACGTGCTCAAGCTGAAGACAATCACGAACGGTAGGCGGCAATCCTTTCTGTTCCAATCGGTTTATTCCATTTGCTTGCAGACTTCTTGTGCCGTGCCGAAGACAACGTGTACGAGATCGAGTTCGTGCGGTTCAAGATTCGCGACATGGAGACCAACACGACGCTCTTCGAAATCAACAAGCCGACAGGTGATTTCCTTCGATGTCTTTGGTTCTTGATCGATGGTCTGTGGTTGCAGAGGAAGAACTCGAGGAATCGGACTCGCAAGTGGGCGACGAGGAGGAGGAGGAGAACGATGCCGACGAAGCGGCGCCCTTTCTCGCCTCGCTTCATCCGCTACTACTTCAAACCCTCGTTCCTGCGGCTGAAACACGTCGGCGCCACGATGGAGTTCTGCGTTGGAAGTCAGCCGGTGAAGAAGTTCCGAATGATCGAACGGCACTACTTCCGCGACACGCTGCTCAAGAGCTTCGACTTCGAGTTCGGCTTCTGCGTCCCGAACTCGCGGAACTCCTGCGAACACATCTACCACATTCCGAAGCTGAGCGAAGAAATGAGTGAGTCCTGTTCCCTCCGAGTTCCTTTGTTCAATCTTCCTGCTTTCAGTCGACAAGATGGTGGAGAATCCGTTCGAAACGCGGTCGGACAGCTTCTACTTCGTGGACGACCGGCTGATCATGCACAACAAGGCCGCCTACGCATACGATTCGCGAGCCATTTGACCGCCCCTCGAGCAGATGGTCTGATGGTCTCTGTTGATTGGTGCCATTCGGCTGGTTTCTGTTCGCTTCTTCGTCCTGCTTGCTCATTTCTAGTCGTTCGTTCGCTTTCGTGTGCAGCAATAGTCCTACTCGCCGTCTAGTCCTGCATTGATCACTCGAGTAGTCATGTGTTTTTCCTCTTCTTCTGGCTAAACCTCTCATGTTCCCATCTTTCTTCCACCATCTTCGATTGCCATTCGATCTTTCTGCGAAGCTCATCAATCTCGTGAAAGTGTTCCATTTGAAGGATTGTTCCATAACTACGTGCTGGCATCTGACTCCTCTTGTTCTCTGCATTCGTTCGCTTGAAATGAATCCCGACGAGCTTGTTCGATAAATCTGTACAGTGGACAGCTGGTGTGAGTGGCGTTGGACCGAAAGAAACGAGCACGCTGGTGCCGAAGTGATGAACAAGCAAACAGCAACGGAATGTGGTTGTATTCATGCGTATGACGGCTTCACGCATTGCTCAATCGTGTTTTGAGCCGCCGGCATCGATGACAAACCGCCGGCTGGTCGGCGGCGATCGGCGGGCGGAAAGCGATTAGCATCCGCGCCTCCCCAAGTGCAACAACACGTCGAGGATCAGTGCGCGCGCCGCTTCTTTCGGCTCCTTTTCGATTCAAAGTCCATCAGAGGGGGCGGGCGGCGACGAAAGAAGGTGGAGAACCTCATTGTCATGCACTTTCCGCATTATTGCCCTCCGTACATGCGAAAAACGAGTCGAGAACAAATCGGTTCGAAACCAGTCGACCCGAAAGGAGGCGCGGACGATCGCTGGGAATTGGAACAGTCGGCTGTCGAACTGTTGCCTTCGAACTCCATTCACGCTGCTTGACCGCTAGCCGATTGTCTATTGGGCACAATCAAATGCCGACTTGATTGCCCTCCCAAACCTCCGCTTTCCTCTCCGAATGACCGGCCGGGCGGATCGCTCCACCAGAGAGTGTGGCCCCGCGAGCTACACGAACCGCCCCGAAGCGAACGGCCACACGGCGACTGCCCACTTCGATGTCGAATCCCCCGCTCGTCTCACGAATTTCGGTGCGCGGAGTGTTTCGGAAGAAACCCACCCCTTCGAGCAGATCACGATCCCCCGGCCGCAGTACTGGGGCCGTCGGCAGGTGGGTGTTCGTTTGTGGGCGGTTCTTTTGTTTGTGATGGGCACAATTCACGCACATGCCGGCAGCTCGGGTTAATTCTGTTCTCCAGCACATCGTAAAAGAGACGTACGTTCAGGACGGGCACTCGGAGCCGGGCGAAATCATCGAGCGGGTGAATTCATTTGGTTTCACTTGTCCACTCACTTCCCTTCTGTCTAATCACTTCTAACCTTTCATTTTCAGACACTTATCCAGCACTTACCCACTCGCTTAAATATACCGTTGAAGTTCAATGGTTTGTTGCAGATCTCCGATGAGTTCCGCTTTCCTCGAGGAGTGCAACAACCCGCCGCCCCAACGAACGAGTCAGTCGTTGGGGAGGTACGGACAGTTCTCGTCCAACAAATACGTCTTCGTCACGCTCGCTGTAATCCAAATAATCACCGCCATTCTTCTCATGGTCTTTGCGAGCTTCCGCTACCTTCGCCTGTACAACGTGAGTTCCCTCGATTCAAATAGACCATGGAGATCGTGGTGGCTTGAAGAGAAACAACACGGACACGCTGATGGACTTCGTGAAGATCGAAGACTACGTGCAATCGAACAACGACGGAACGGAGTTGATTTCGATCAAGACGGGCACGAGCGTCTTCTTGCCGGCAATCATGCAGCTGGCCGGCGGATTCGCTGGGTTGTACCCGCTGAGGAGACGACCGCCCAAGTCCTTTCTACGTGAGTGTCCTTTGTGAACGATTGGAAAGAAAGCAGCTCGTTCAGATTCTGCACGTGTGGTTCATGAGTCTCTCGATTTTGTTCTGGTTTCGTCCCACCTTCTACGCCGCCCTCGAACTCAACCTGCGCAACGTTCAGTTGGACGACGCGATCGACAGGTGACTTCTCTCTCAAACACGTCGGTCATTTATTCCGTCCTTTTGCAGCGTCACTTACCGCCTGCTGATCGCGTTGTTCTGCGTGGTCGCCGTCGATGTGTTCGTGGTCAACTCGATTCTCCTGATCCAAGCCTCGACTCACCTGTCGAGTGCAATCCGCACACAGAACCACGTCACGGATCTCTACGTGATCATGCTGAGCGTAATCATGAGTGCCCTCTGTTTGTCGTTGTCCATCTACGTCTCCATCTACACGCTCACGAACGTCTCTTCATGGCAAGTTGTTACTCTGCTCCCAGGATAATCGAACAGGGATTGCAGGACTCAATCCGCAAAGAACATGTTCGCCCTCTACGGCTTCGGATTGCGCGAAGTGATCGTCTGCAGCTTCGTGTTCCTCACTTGCCTGTTCGCCTGCTTTGCGACGCTCTCCCGCCGAAAGAATCTCCGCTTGACGGTGGTCGTGATCCAAACGTGAGGGACGGAAAGCACTGCTTTGTTCTGAACACTCGCGTTTAGATTGAGTCTGCTGGTTCTTTTGGCCTCGTTGCTAAACGAAGACCGAATGATTGCAACCGCGCACAACATCCGCACGATGTTCACTCAAGGCATCTCCCAACCGATCGGAGCCGAAAGGTGGAGCAAGCGATTTGAGAAAAGCATAGAGGAATTGTCGTGTACTTGCAGCCTTCTTCTTCTCTACGTGTTCCTCATTCTGCTCACGATCATGCTCGTCGTTCAAGTCGTCGCGAACATCCTCAACGTCTTCCACTCGCCTGCCTGCGAGCTGCACACGCTCAAAACGACCGGAAGTGCGGGACCGCCCACCGTTGCCCAACATCAAAGCCAATTCTAGACGAGCGATTCCATTTTTTTGATAAACGATCCCTGCTCTTGTCAGCGTATAAGAAAGCCCACACATTCGAGGGATCCGAAGAACTTCTTTCTGTTAGTCAGTCCGATCACAGCAATCGTTCGCATCGAAAGGTAACGATTTATGGCTACGCGTAGTTATGTACACAACCAAACAATAAGGCATACGTTGTGAGATGATTAGTGGCGGGCGGGTAAACGAGAGGAAGGAGGATGATCACACTTTTGTTCGATGTACGACTCAATGAATTTATTTTGGCTCAAACAAAATCAAATGACGAAGGATAAAAGAAAACAATTGCAACTTTCCGTGTTCAATCACGCGTATCGTTCACAAATAAACAAAATAACGGCTCGATTGCACATGCACAAAAGAAACAATGGAAGTGCACAAAAAGGGGAGTGAGTTAAACGAAAAGGAGCACCCATTCACGGACCACCGAATTGTTCGTTCGCGAGGAAGACGTTCGAAATCCGTAGAAATCTTCGCGTGCAGTCGGTCGCGCTCATCACAGCTTATGCCCGTTCTTCACTTTGTCCAGCCGACTCTGGAGGTAGGCGTTCGTCTCTTTCTGCTCCTCCAGCGCGTTCTCCTTGTCTCGAAGCTGAAAGCAGGGGGCGATAGGAACCAGAAAGGAACGAAGAGAGTGCACTTACTTCTTTCTTCAGCTGACGAGTCTGGGACTTCAACTCGGTGGTCTCCTTTTCGTACTGCTCGCAGTTGGTCTTGTAGCGCTTCAGTTGTCCTTCTATCCGCATGTACTGAAAAGCGATGGGCATTCGGTGGGAAAAGAAGCGGGAAGCACTCACGTCTCCCTGCCGCTTCGCGTTGTCCCGCTCCATCTCTTGGATTCGCAGTCGAAGTTCGGCCACTTTGCCCGCATCTCCTGCAATCAGATTTACTGGAGCAGAAAGTGTAAGTGAAACGCACGTTGGGATTCGGAGGAGTCGCTCCCGTTCAGCAGGTTGTTCTGCTGCTCGTTGTAGCGTTGCCGTCGCGCGTGCAGGAGATTGCTCGGCCTCTTCGATCTGCTGCCGCATCTTTCGGTTCTGAAAGAAGAAGCAAGGCCGAATGATGGTGGGATGAGGGAACGCACGCTGTCGACCAGCTTCTTCATCTTTTCGTCCAGACTCTGCTGTCCGGGGATCGCCTTCCCGATCGCGTTGATGGTCTGGAGGGAGAGGAGAAGAGAGCCCGTCTTGCTGAACAAACCACCGTTCAGCGTTCAATTAGAGGAAGTGGGGAACGTACATGTCGACGCTGGACTGCTCGCTGCAACTCGCCGTGTCCTCCTGCTCCTGCTCGACGAGAATGAGGCCGTGATCGCGAATGAGCTGGTCCCGCTTCTCGATTTCCGCCTTCAGTCCCTCCTGCGTGGATTCGAGGCCCTCGATGCGGCGTTGCAGGAGCTTCACTTCCTGAACGGGGAAATCAGATGAGTGGGCGAGAAGGGGGATCAAACGTACGCTCTTGAGGTTCTTCGTCTCGCGTTGGGATTGAGTGAGCAGCTCCTCCTTCTCCTCCAAATCGTCCTTCAGAAGGTCGATCTCGTAGAGCAGCGTGGACTTCTCGTTGTCCACTTGCGAGTAGAGGAGCATCGCGCGTTCGAACTTGTTTTCCAGCTCGCTCACTTTCTCCTGAACGACACAAATGAGTGGGCACCAATGAAGGGAAGGAGGAAAACACGGAATTTTTGGACACAAAACGAACAGGTGCGCACTCGCCGATCGGCACCACGCCGCCGAACGCGCGAGTGCACGCGAAACAACCAGTGGGAGATCGCTATCGATCGATCCGCCCCAGCGTTCGGCTGTTGGCCGTCAGCTGGGCGTTTGGTTTCGATTGTGAGTGCACTCGCGAAATTGGAAATAAACAAAGAGAACGTTGAACGGACGAACTACCTGCAGGATTTCTTTCTCCGACTCGTCCTTCTCGCGTTTCAGCTGATTCCTCAACGCTGCCCCGTTGTTGGTCTTCTGAAATCCGCACACAGTGGTTAGTCGACGGACGAGGGAGAAGGTGGACGGTTGATTAGAGAACGGAACAAAGAGCCACTTCGATCGGACGGGACATCCAAAGAGCACACACGAACGATCACTCACATCGACGGCCAGGTAGTTCGCCTCGTCATTCGCGCGGATTTGTCGCTCCAACTGCTCCAAGCGATACTGACGGGCCTCCTCGCGTGCTTGCCGCTTTTTGGTCATCCGCTCTTCGGCCTGCAAGCAAGTGGAATGAAAAGAAAGCAGGAAGCAGAACGTACATCGCGCGTTATCCTGTCCAACGCCCGTTCTTCCGGGTCGTAGCCAACGACCGGCCGTCGGCGGTAGCCGGAGGAGGAGGGCGTGTAACTGCTCATTTTGTCGATGGGCGGGCGTGACCGGGCGAGTTGAAGGCGGCGGGATTGTGACCAGGAAGCGTTGAACGGACGGATTCGTGACTACATGAAGGCGGAAGGCACAACCTGGACGGGTGAAAGACCTGAAACCAACGAGAAATTGGGAGATAAACGCGAAATTCGCGAGCAAACGTCCATCCGATCGCAGCGCGGAGTAAAAACGATCATAAGACAAAGCGGAACGGAAGCCTTCCGGCCCGTGAATCACGATTTTTAACGTCGCGTGAGTGGGAAAAAGGCGCCCGCATTCCGTTGGAACGAAAATGCACAATAAACGGGCAGCAAACTTGAAGGAAAGAATGAAATTGAGACAAAATCGGGCAAGTGAACTTGCAGAAATCACGGAAACAAAAATATTTTCCCAAAAATCGCCTCGAATTCAATCAGTTGGGTGAATTTCATCCAATTTCGAAGGCGTCTGGCCCGTTTCGTAAGCGAATGATCGAATCTCGATGATGATCGGGGCGGCGGTCGCATCCCGGCCGGCCCGTGGGGACGCGCCGCTGATCGGCTCGCCCGAAGCCACCGGAAAACGGCAGCTGACCAAAACAAAAAGCAGCCGAGCGGCAAGCTGGAGTGGCGAGTGGAAGGAAGAAAAGAAAAACGACGAGGATCGACTTGTCGCCTGGCTGTTTGAAGACGGTGTCCGACCCCATGGGAAAAACCGACCGGGGATTGGACTGCGAAAGTCGTTCCGCGCCCTCCGCATGTGCAAAGCGGTCGATTAGGCGGGCGGCCGGTGACGTTCCAACGTGCCCACAAAACCCATAAACCCGCGCCCTCACCGAAAGTCACGTCGAAAGTGGCGAGCGGGGCGAAACAAACACGCGTAAACGAGCTTCACGGCTCGTCGGCCGGTCCACAAATTGCAACAATCGGGCGAGAATTGAGAACAGGAAGAAATAATCAGGAAGGAGCGAATATTCGCTGCAAAAATAATTTTTTTAGACCGTTTCTTCCCTCGCTGCCCGCCGGGCGGCCGATCCATAACCTCGTGGAAAATCGGATGCACTTCATTTATTCGCCTCCATTGAGAACCCGTCGGGCGCCGACTACAAAAGGGGCGTGTGGAGTTGTAAGAAAGGAGGAAGATGACGGGAGAATGGAGGGCAGAGAGCGGCGAAAATAGCGGGTCGGCCGACCAGGCGGCTGGCGGAACAAACCGACCGGTGCGGGCGAACAGGCGGGATGCTCGTGGAAGAGAAGGCGAGAGCGAGCGCGCAGGAATCAGCGCCCGTCTTACGCGCGCAGACGACAGCCGCGCATCTGCGTGGTCCTCGGCTCTTTGCGGTGCGTTCTGGAACGAGCCGGACGGACGAAATGCGTTCTTTCCCGTTCCATTTCGATCGTTCTGTTCAGTTCGTCTTGCCGTAATTCATTCGTTCCCTGTTCTTTATTCAACACGAAGGTGTGTGAGATGATTTATCGGGCGGACCGGCGACCTTCCACCCCCACCGGAGTTTATCGCGGACAAACAGAAAGGTGGGATGAGTGGAGCCAAAAGAAATGATTTGCGATTGATGCTCGTTTGCAACAACAAAACGTAGGACGAACAAAACAGGAACAAACAGGAGCTCAATAAAAATACGCATTCAGCGAGGAAACATCCCGAAATAAATACAACTTTCGTGAGGTTTTGATGGACGTCGAATGAGAGGGGGAATAGGGGGATGCATTGATGAGAGGGGGGAATTCAATCAGAAAGATCTTCGTAGGCGGGGGCCGGCGGATCACTGGGCGCTTCGAGGGGCGGCATTTGGACGGTGCTTCGGGCAGGGCGGAATGCGGACTCGCTCCCGCTCGTGATGCGGAAGGGTCAATGGAGTGAACATCCGACGGAAGCCTGAACAACGGAATGCACTCAACGGAATCAACAGAGAGGTGGGGGACTCACGAGGTCGCGTTGGCTGTCGATCGGCCGAGTGCTCGGGCTCCGGCGGCTTCTCCGAGTCGCTCGAACTGGACGAGGAGGAGTCGTCCGAAAGCGACTCGTAGACGGGATTCTCGTTCGGCGGCCCGTCGCCGGCGCCTCCCGCTCCGCCGCCCTGACATCCCGGCCGCCGGTTCAACGGCCGGTGGGAGTTGTTGGAGGGCGCGCGGGCGGTCTTCAGTTTGCCCTTCGCGTTGCTGAGCGGGTGGGCGGCGGTCGGCTCGATGGGCTCCGTCTTGATCGGGCGGTTGGCGAGAACTTCCGTCGATCCGGGCACACTCGCCGGCCGGTTGCTCTGCGAGTGGTGGTGTTTCTGCATCGTCTGCGCCCTTCCTCGCTGCATCGGGCTCGACGTTCGGTCGGCCGGCGACGCGTGCTCGATCATCATGTTCGCGATGCCCGACTTCCGGTTCGGACGTTCCGCGACGGCGTTCGTGTGTCGTCGAGGGGGCAGCCCATCGCCTAAAGAAGCGAATCAAACAACGAATGGAAGCTGTGGACCGACCTTTCGGATCGAAGAACTGAATGTCGGCGGTCGTGGTCGTCAGGGCGGGATCCGCATTGAACTGCTTCGCCTGAAGAGAATGGGCGGATGATTGAGTTCGATCGAAAAAGAACTCACCTTCTCGCCATCCCCGTGCAACGCGCCCGGCTGATTTTGGGTGGAGACGATGTTGGCGGCCGCCATCACGTGCGAGCGGAGTTCGTTCGAGAAGTCCAGACTGCCCAGCTTTGGGGACGCCGAACGGTTGACCACTCGGCAAGAGTCGGGGCGCCGTTCAGAAGTCCGTCCTGCGGCTTCGCATCGCCCCGCGCGGCAGCAGCAGCGGCGGCTTCCTGGTACTCGGCCATCTTCTTCGCCTCCTGCTCCTGGGCGCGCAGCTTCAGCCGGTTGGAGAGCTCTTCGAAGGAGTGCGGGCTCATCGTGTTCAGCCGCTCGTACACCTGGGCTTCGCTTGACGACTCCCGCGGCAGGCCCAGCTCCTCGAAGATGTAGGGCTCGAACTGCTCGTCCTTCAGCTGCTTCGGTCCGCTCCCGCTTCCGTTGGGTCCCGCGAAGGCTTGAGATCCCGCTTGATGGGCGGCGGCCGGAGAGGCGGAGGTGGACGAGCGGGCGATCGGGACGAAGTTCGCGAGGAGCGGCGACAGAAGCGAGTTCCCGTTGGCGAAGTTCGCGGCGGCGTTCGGATCGCCGGTCAGTTTGGACGTGACGGCGGCGTCGTCGCGATGGAGCGGCGTTCCTTGAGTCAACGAGCCGCCGCCGTGGCTGCGCGGTCGGCCGTCCGCCGAGTTGGCGGCCGCTTCGGCTCGCGGCGTCGACATTCCCAGAAGCGGAGGTCTTCATCGCGAGGATTCGGACTGGCGGACGGCTGGCGCGAGGCTTCCCGACTTCGCATGGCCGCGGGGTCGACGATCGGAAGCGATGGGGACTTCTCGCGTCGACCCTCCGCCTCGCCCACGACGATCGGAGGATTGTCGCCCGTGGAGCGGGGCCGATGGGGCGGGCGGCAGAAGGGAACGGAGAGGAGATTCTTCTCGTTCTCCTTCTCGTCGTCCACCTGGTACTTGACGTTGATGGAGGGGCCTTGGAGCGGTCGAGCAGGTCGCTTCGATCTTGGGCGACCGGTGGAGCTCCGTCGTGTCCATCGGCTCGGCCTTCACGTCGACCTCCATCTTGGGCTCCTCGGCGGGCGGCGGTTGACCCACTCGGTTCTCCTCGATCTCCATCGCGCCCTCCTGCTTGGACGAGCGGAAGAGCTGGCGAAGATGGCGGGCGGCAGCCTCCAGATTCCCGCGGCGTTCCCGCACCTTCCAGTAGTCCCGCAGTTTGGCGTGAACGAGGCGGCATTGGCGGGCGGTCGGCGAGAAGTCGTCCGAGGCGGCCCGCACGGCGATCGCGTCCCAGTCGTAGTTCAGGCCCGCATACTCGGGGCCCTCGCCGTCGGCGTGTTTCGGGAGGCCGGTGATCTCGTGGATGGCGTGGAAGAGGTGGTCGATCCGCTCGGCCGTCCACTTGGGCTGCTTCTTGCCGCTCTCCGGCTGGGCGGTCTGCGGGTAGGCGGGCGCCATCACGATGTCCTTCTCGCGCACGTTCACGGACTCCGTTTGGATGCGCTTGTAGCAGTTGTTGCACACCTTCGGCGTTCCCGGATGGAACTGGAGCGTCTGCACGACCAAACACTGCGCCTCCACGGGCAGCTCGGTGAACTCGGCGGGCAGCGTGCGTGAGGGCTTGAAGCGCCGCTTTCCGCCTGGGCACTTTCCGACCGGGCAGCGTCTGCAAGCGAGGGGACGAATTAATCAACGAGTTCAAAGCAGCGTTCACTTACAATGCGGACTTCTTGTACGTGCTGTAGCACTTGGCGCAGATGGACATCTTCTGCCGGTACTCCTGCTCGCGGGCCAACTTCTTCCGCAGCTTCTCCTTCTCGGGCGGCATCTCGGGGATCTTCGAGAACACGTGCACGTCGTTCGCGCAAATGATGCACGAGACTTTGGCGAGCGACTTCGGGCGCGGCGACGACTCCAGCAGGTGCTCGAACATCTCGCGGAAGTCGGGCATCGGCGGCGGCTTGTACGTCTTGGTCACCTTCTTCTTGGCCTTCGGGAAGTTCACTTTGTACTTGGCCTCCGACTTCGTGGCGTAGAAGTACTTGACCATGTCGTTGCACGTCTGCAAACGGCAAGCATCAATTAAAAGCAGCCCAACTCTCTCCGCTCACCTTCTTCCAGTAGAAATGCGAGAGGACGTGGAAGTTCTTGCCGTGGATCCGCACTCGCTCGTTGAACGTCTTCTTCTCCGCTTCCGTCCACTGGCCGACGAACTTCGAGATGCTGCAAACAGGAATAAGGAAGGAATGAACGAAGGGTGGCAGAAGCACTCACTCGTCGTTCGCATTGGCCAGCGTCTGTTCGTCGAGCTCGTTGTTGGAGTTCTTGAAGGAGTAGCGCGGGACGATCGCCGCTGAAGGTCGGGATGTGGCACGCGCGTTCGATCGCCTTCTGAAACACGGGCAGCAATGACGGGAAGGATCACACCCAGAAGAACGAACCTCATCTTTGGACTTGGGCGGCGGCTCTCCCGAACTGTTCCGCTCGTGTCGTTCGTTCCGCTCCCGCTCCTCGCGTTCCCGCTTGATCTCGGGGAAGATCTTCTCGAACAACTCGCGATTCCGTTGGTCTTTGGCACTGAAAAGTACTCGCCAGTCATCAATGGATGCGTTCAATTGGGGAACTCACATCTTCTTCGGCGTCTTCTCGAACTTCTCCACTCGCCGTCGCCACACGTCGTACTTCTCGTCGTAGGCGGCCGTGTAGTTCTCGCGCCGCTTCTGCGTCTCCAGCTTCGCTTCGGTCATTTTGCGGATGAGAGCGGGCGCGAATCGGCGGTAGTTCTCCGTGATTTTCGCCAGGCTGTGCGTGAAAGCGGCCGACTGAAAGCGGGAGGAGAGCGAATAAACACTCGCTGGTGGGGCGTGGCCAGAACGTACGGGAAAGAAGCGGTCGGGCACTTGCGTCTCCTCGACGTGCGCACGATTCTCCAACGCGATCCGGTCGATCAGCGGGATTTTGCGCTTGCTGGCCTCGGCGTTCGCCTGTGCGCGCAGTTGGGCCGCAGCGGCTTCGGCGGCGGCCGCTTCCACTTGCTCTCGTTCCATTTCCTCCTGCCTCGACTTCATCTGCCCGAGCAAGTGCGCCTTCCGCTTGTTGATCGTCGCCGCTTGAGCGTCCAACTGTAAGCGAACAGCAATGAGTAAGCGTAGGAGATATCAGTCGAGTGAGTAATCCCATCCGATCAGAAGCCCCGCCCACCTGCTTGTTGTCGTCCGTCGCTCGATCCAACCGAAGGCGCACTTCCAATCGTTCCCGTTTGACCACGCCGTCCAGGGCGACCCGCGACGTGGGCTGTGCGGCGTGCATGTTGCTGAGCAAATGCTGCGCACGATTGGGCACCGGCGGCGTCGTCATCTCGGCCGATCGCATCAACGCCGGAAGGCCCAAACTGGCGGCGTTGGAGCGAATCGGAAGGCCGGCCGTCAGTCCGTACGGCGACTTGTTGTCCTTGTTGGACTGAAAGCGAAACGGGTGAGTCAACAACGAGCGAGCATCACCACTCACTCAAACTGATGTTCATTTGAGGCGAGTGATTGTGCACGGGGAAGTTGGAGATCAACGACGGCCGACGGCGCTCATCCGGCGAGTTCGAGGCGGGCGGTTGCTGCAAATGAGTGGGGAACGAGTGAATGTCAAAAGAAAATGGTTTGAACTCACTTGCCCCCTCAAGATCTGCGGGGATCCCGTTTGCTTGAGCAACTGCTGGAACTGGGCGATCGAGTAGTTGTGCGGATTCTGTCGCAGTTGGGCCGTGAGTTGTTGAAGGGCGAGCTGAGCGGCCAGGTTGTTTTGGGCGGCCGCCAGCTGCTGCTGCTGTTGGTGGTGCTGCTGGAGGAGCATGGACGACGCGTTGAGTTGGGCCGGCGACTCGGTCGACTGCTTGTGGCCGTTCGTGAAGGCGGACGGTCGATGCGGCTGGGCGTTGGCCTTTTGGAACATCTGCGGATGCGGCTTGTGGTCGCGCTGCTGCTTCTCGCGGTAGTCCCGATGTTGGTTGAGCATCGCGTGATGATTGGAGCCGATCGGAGTCGAGCTGTTCAGCCGCTTCTTGTGCGCGTCCACTCGCGGCGAGCCGGCGGAGTTGGGGCCGTGCTGTTGGGTGGGTTGGAGGCGTTGTTGGGCGGGATTCATGCCCAGGAACATGACCGCGTTCTCGGCATTCGCGGCCGACGGCAGGTGCGAAAATCCGACGTGCGCGGATTGTTGGCCCGGCGGAAACATCATTCAACAACTGAAAACGAAGGGGCGGTGAAATGAGACGAATTCGAATCGACTTACTCAAAGAAATGGCCCGCATAAAATGGCAAACAAAAGGAAAAGAAATGCGAATCCGAAAGTCCAAACTTCGGTCGCATTTGACGCCGTCAATCGACGGGCCAAACGAAAGCGATTAGGAATTAGAAACCGACTATGTACATGAGCCGCCCGACGCCTCGAACGACCTGAAATCCACGTGATTAGAGGCCGAATAAGGTCGCGTGTTCGTAAAGGAGATGAACGTGAGAAGAAAGCCGAGCGCGCACGTTGAAACCAATAATTCCGAATAAATTGAAGGAAATAACGCGGGACAAACGCGTGAACGGAAAACTGAGTCTAATCGTTTCTTTTTTACGGTTATGGGACCCGTTTTGTCGGTAGGAACGAGTAGATTCAACTCCTATCGCTTCGTATTCGAACATGTGCCAATGCTTTTGGATGTCAACCGGAAACGAGAGCAATTGGAGAGTTTCACGTGCATTTTCTTTCATGAGTTTTCTGACCTTCGTCATCTTCCAGTGCACGAATGTCCGCGTGTCAAGTGTGACATGAACTGAAACGACCTTTGCAACCGAAAAAACTTGTTGTCGCCCAGACCGAACGGTCCGATGCAACCCACGAGCGAGCGAGCGAGCGAGCAGCCGGGCGGCGGGTCAGACCGGAGCGGGCGGCTGTTGAACTGCGAGAAAAGAAAGCGGAAAGAAGAGGAGTGGAGGGCGGCGGACGTGTAATGCGGTTATGAAAAGGTGGTCTTTTTTCGTTCTTTTCGTGTCCGGGATTGCAGGAAGCGAAAGAAAGTGACATTTTAATTGCACGTTAATGTAATCAACAGACCACATTCGACTAATTTGTCTCAAAACGTAATTGGTCAGGCGGATTAGAAGTTCGCGGGGAGGATTTTGGCTGCTTTCCGGCATTTCGGAGCGAGCCGAGCGGTCTGCGGAATTTGGGCGGCCGACGGCCAGTGGAATCCTCGTTCCGCCGCGTGTCCTTCGGAATTTTAATTCGAGCCAGTTGGTGGGAACGTGAGAAAATGGACACGTAATCAGTGGTCGGGGATGACTCACAGAAGCAATCATAAACACGCACTGAACGGAAGCGGAAAAGGACGGGAAAACATTTCCGATTGCACGAGGACGCACTTCGGAAACAACTGCGAACAGCGACGACGGAAACCCCCGCGACGATCAAGCCGCTTTCTTTCCAGTCTGACGCAAACGACGCACGGAAAGCCGAAGAAGCGAGCGAAAAGTTGCGAGATGAGCGACGGACGAAGCTGGGCGTTGTTGCGAGCGTCTTTTGTGGGGTGGAAGCGGGCAGACGATTCGGAGTGATATGGTTTGAATACGACGAGTGCCGTCTTCCCATTGGGGTTTCATCGAAATTCTCCCGATTTCGATCACGTTGTGACCTTCCGGCGGCCCGCAGCCGTTTGCTCGCCAAGGTTAACGCGAAGACGAGCGGAAGTGGGCGCGAAGAACGATGTTTGGTCAACGTTTCATCAATTCACCCGCGGTAAACGAAAGCAAAAGGAAGTCCTGGGCGCAGCAAGAGCCGAATTGCTCATGAAAAGCTCCCAGTTCGTTATTCCGCCCGCCCGTCTGCTCGTCGAATGGATAACGAGGGGACGGGAGGAAGTCGAACGGAAAGGTGCGCGAGACGAACGTGCGGAACATCTGGCCGCTCGTGTCCGTTGCAGGCCGCTCCTCGCCGCTGATTCTTCCGCGTTTCTCTCTCGCGGCGGCGGTTTGTGGGCGGCGGACTTTTTTGGCATCGTTTCGTCTCCTCGTTCCTCCCGCCGCCGCGGCTGGGAGTTCTTTTGGCGGGCGGCTGCGGAGCGGCGGGCGTCGGAAAGCGGGCGAGCGGACGGGACGAACGGGGGAGCGGCGGCGGAGGGAAAAAAACGCGGGCTGCAGCGGGGGATCATCAGACGCGGGGAGCGCGCTCTTGCACTTGTTCGGGACGTTTCACTTCGCCCGTTGGCCTTTTTCGACGCGCCGATCGCGTGTTCGTTTGGTCGCGTGAAATCAGTTGATCTCGGCCGCAATTACGCGGCGGTTGAGGGGATTTCTGATGATGATTACCGAGTTTACCTATTTTGCTGCGATTTCCCAATTGATGCCGCGTGTTTTGCAGACGTTGCGTGTGTGGATCACGTGCACGAAGGATGTCGGCCTCGAACAGTCTGTGTCAGAAGCGGGTCCAACGGGAGGTGAAGGAGATCGTGAACAGCAAGGACGTGAGTTTCCCGCCTTTCCGGAGATTTTATCGTCGCTTGGTTCGATTTCAGCTGAACGAGCACGGCGTTCTGATCGAAGTCCTGGAGAACAACCTGCAGAATCTGCGCGGCTACCTGCGCGGCCCGCCCGGCAGCCCGTACGACGGCGCCCGCTTCGCCCTGCAGATCAAAATCCCGGACGCGTACCCGTTCAAGCCGCCGGCCGTGAGTTCGCGCCTTCCCGCCGCTCTTATCTTTCGCGCGCATCTTTCAGGTCCAATTCATGACTCGTGTTTGGCACCCCGAACGTCTCGTCCGCGACCGGCATGATCTGCTTGGATATTCTGAAGGAAGAACTGGTCCGTTCGTTGTTCATTCCCGCCTGTTTGATTTCTTCCTGCCGAATTCAGGGCCGCTTCGATGACCCTGCGGACGGTGCTGCTGAGTGTCCAGGCCCTCCTCACGCTGCCCGAACCCAAGGATCCGCAGGATGCCGTCGTGGCCAGCCAGTACATGAACAAGCCCGAGCTCTTCAAGGTCCGCTGCTTCCGTTCATTTCGCTTCGTTAATTCGACGTTCTCTTGCAGCAAACGGCGACCTTCTGGGCCCAACACTTCGGCAACTCCACGGCTTCCACCCCGAACAAGAAGTTCCTCGAGAGGTCCAGAAGATGAAAGAAATGGGATTGGACGAGGTTTGTTCCCTCCACCGAGCATCCCTTCGATTCGTTCGTTCCGTTTTGCAGGACTTCGTGATTTCGGCGCTCAGCTGCAACGACTGGGACGTGGACAAAACGGTCTCGGCGGTCTTCTAGTCGGCTCTTCATCGGCCAAACCTTCACGGGTAGACATCAGGGGACATTGGTTTCTTTCTTCCTTTTTCCTTAGCCAAGTCCACACACATCCAGGCCTCTCTTTCGTTCTTTATTTGATCTTGTTGTCGTATCATTCGAATCTAAGTCCGCAAATGCCAAGTGCCCCCCCACTAGTTATCTCTTTGTCGTTGTTTTATGTCGCGAATTCCCTCCCATGTGTTGATCGTTGAGTTTGTCGCCATTGTGGGTATACGGTTCTCTTCTTTCCGCTCGTGAAGATCCGATTCGAATAAACACAATCGGCACCGCAATGGTGTTGGCTTGGAGGAATGAAAGGCGATCACCTTTGTTAAGGACCGCTCGTTCCAACCCGTTCGGCGAGAACGAAACTCTCCTGGTCAAAGTGGTGCCTCTCGTTGGCTTGCAGACGGTGAAATTTATTGGTACACACTTACAACAATTTCGAATCTGCCGACCAGTGAGTGAAACACAATGAAATGTGAGTAGTGAACAAATACGGGGAGAGGGGTTTAATGGAAGTAGAGGCAAGCGATGTACTTGGCGACACGAACGAGGCGCACTTTCCAGCTTTCTGGCTGGACAAACATGAACTGAAAAAAGAGTCGTTTAAGAAGCAGGTATGCACGCCAAGCAAACCTCGTAATTGGGCACTGGCTTCAGCCCATCGATCGGTTGGAAACGGCGACAGACCGGCATCTTCAGCAGCGTCTCCAAGAATCGCACTTCTTCGTCGTCCCGCTCGTTCTTCTTCGCTTTCAGTCGATCTTGCAGCTGGAATCTGGCCAGGTCGTACAACGAGTAGGGTCGTCTGAAAGAAAAGAGTACTCCAATGCAATTGAATAGCAAAAGTCGAGGACATACCCCAACGCCGTTCGGTAAAAGAAATGACGCCGCAAGGTGTATTCTTTTTTGCAATCTGTGATGGCCCATCTGTCCCTCTTCTTTGTAGGCCGTTGGCAGGCTGTATATCCAACTACGTGCGTAGAAGAGCATCCCGCCGCCATCTTCTGTGTTTACTGCAATGTCGCAGATGAGCGAGTCGAAGTTCGAATGGTAGTTTGACGCACATCAACTGCTCCAAATCAATGCGCAAAACACTGGGCCCTCCGTTGAACCAAACGGAGCAGAAGGCGTACTTTCCACACTGACGGAGTGCGTAGGCAAACTGCAAGAAGACGCTGGTAGAGAGAATCCGAACAGAACTCACCATTGGGCTGTTCGGAATGCTCTTCTTTTGCAAAGAGGCAATAGTTGAGGTAGGATGTGCTTGACGTTCGCTTGGTCGGTGAATTCAGCGGGATTAAACTCGCAGACGGCGAGGTCCTTTATTGTCACAGCTTTTGCTCCATTGTTTCTTTGCCGGCTACTGTCCGAGAGCAGCGAAAAGAGACGGTTGTCGTGAATCGCGTAGAAGGCGGTGTCATCTTGGAGTTGGATTCTTCCGCAGCATCGAATCTGCCCGCTCTCTGCTTTTCCAATCCAAATCGGCGTGCCCAGCCCGCCATTCCATCGAAGATGGAAGATTCGCGGCTTTGAAGCCAGGCCGTAGAGCACGACAGCCGAAATCCGTGGCTCGGCGATAGTTTGCAGGCATGTCGCCGTGTACGTGGCAGAGGACGAAAGTTTGTTTCGATCACCAACAGATAGCAATGAATGTCTGTGGCTGTGGTCTATAGGAGCCCTCTTTGCAACACAACCACCATTTCTGTGGTTGAAATGCACTCCGCATCCATCATGGCCGTATACAAAAACGGAAAACAAGCACGGCCGATTGAAACAGACGGATTGACTTCGAAAGAAAGACAACTAAAGAAAGTTTAGGTAAAATACACCCAATTGTATTGAACTCACGTAGCCCTTTCGTTCACTTGATCGAAGACCATCAAGCCGTTGGCACTGTCCAAAAAGCAGTAAGCAAACTGCCCACATTTCGAGAAGAACGCTCCAGACAGCGGGTATTTATTCTAAACGTCTCCGAATCAGCAGTTGGTGGTCAGTTAAAATGCATTTACCTGGGTCAACGTGAAACATTGGGTTTCGTGCAGGGAAGACGAACCGGAGTCTCTTGCAGAAGCCTTATTTTTGCACAAACCACATGTGCAATTGTCGAGATGTTTGAAGACGTGAGTGGGGAGTTTTCGCCACAAGTAGATTTTGTGCAAAGCCCAATTGACAAGGCCCCCACCGGCAAAAGGCATCGCGAACGTTAGTGCAGCTGGAAAGAGGACGATCAGGCAAGCGCAAGGGTTGTTGATTTCGAACCAACAAGTGTAAGACTGCTGATCAACCGCGTTGAGCTGTTCGGCGCGTGGCGCATCCCAACCACTACGGCAAAAAAGGAACACTCTGCCCGACCTACCAGTCGACTCTCCAATCACTTCTTACTGCGAGGCATTTGGGGGAAGGTGGTGAAGAAAAAAAAGCGGGCTTGGTGATCATTCTCTAGTGCTTTCCATTTTCCTGTGGATTTGCGGTCTGTTGTTTGTCAGCGGTACGTACACAGCTAACCTCTTGGAGCTTATTTGTTATTTGTTTCCTTTCACAATGCTCATTCAGCAGATGTTTTTCGAATGCAATTCATTGTTGCAACGTCTCTTTCGTTCGAATGTTGCTTTCACGCTGCGATCTGATGAACCGACGGGAAGTGGGCGGCGGCCAAGCGAGAAGAATCCGTCGAGGCAGACGAGCGGCACACGGCAAGCGGGTGGATCGCTGACCATAAACCTGAAGCACCCTTGCGTTGGTAAAAAAAAGAAGCGGGCATCAGAAATGCGCGATAAAAAAGCGAAACAAGTCGGGCAAATGAATTCGTCGAGCCCGAACTGCCCGAAAACTTTGCGGGCCGCAGTGAACAACTCGAAGAAAGTTCAATTAAAATATTCACGAATGCTTACGAACGATACGATCTGTTTGTTCGATCCTTGATTTCGATCGGTTATACACCCATGTTGCGGGAGGTTTTGCGCGGAAGTGGGCGGAGCTCGGAGTAGCGGGCGGAAAGGAAGCAAACGAAGAAGCAGCGGGGACCTCTCAAAGACGCCTCCGTTGGGCCCCGCCTTCCGAACCGCCGGCTTGCGAGGATTCGTCGTGGAAATCGGCGGTCATTTTGGTGGAGTGAATACCGCGACTCACACTCAACACTCGTCGTTCTAACGAGCCACCCACTGCTCTTCGATTCGTTAATTGATCCACCAATGCGTGTGCCCATTCAAATCTTCATCCTCTACGCGCCCAGTTACTCCTGCTTGTAAATCTTCGACTTTGACGCTTTTAAAGTCGGCTGTCCACCGGCTTTTCAAACGAGTGAATGACTTGAGGCAGTGATCAACGGCCGAAACCCTTCAGCTCGCCTGTTTCGATGTGGACTACTTTCCTTTCGTCTCCTACCGTCCATTTCTACCAGCCGTTTTGCTTTTGAGTGATCGTCGAGCGATGAGATCCACAAACATCCTCATCTTCTGGTTGCTCGTCATTCTTTCTGCCTCTTTCGGTAAGCCACTTATTGACTTCTTTTCATGGCTGGCCTTCCGACCACTTTCTTGTGTCTTTCTTTCAACCCGCTTCGTTGCTAATCGACGCGAGTGAAGAAGTTGCAAAGCTGGTCGTCCTTTTCTGTTCCAATTAGCGCTTTTGTTTGTGAGCACGCCCAAACCCGCCCCGTTGTTTACGGAATCTGATGGCAGCTCGCTTAACGCATTTCCGAACCGTTTGGATCTCAAGGGATTCGCGAAGAAATTCCAAGACTGGCGATCTGATGGGCGTTTTATTGTCGCCGACGGGCCGCGAATCTCTCGAGTGGCCGCCTTCAATTTTTGGCACATCAGAAGTCAACTTGAGCCATCAAACTTTTTATCGCCGCCCATTCGTCCCTCTTTTGGTCCTCGAGCATAATCGAGAGAAACGGCGGCGAAGAAGCGGGTTGAAGTGAGACGTAACGGGCACGGTCGTTTGAAAAATGCTCACTTGTGTCGCCGTACGAACGAATCGCCTCCGTTTGCGCACTATTGAATCTCGCGGGAAGTTTGGATGCGGTTAAGTCCAACGAGCGCCCATCTCCATTCCCCCACTCGAATTGGATAAACGGGAGCAATAGCCGTCCGCTTAAACATCCCTATTCATCCGCATGTTCGTCCACTTCTTCCTTTGCGGAAGACCTTCGAACATGAATGCGAACTCGTTCTTTCGTTCATGGCCGAAGAATTCGCTCGGCATTCCGTTGGAGAAGAAGACGAGTAGTCGCCGTAAATGCTTCGCACTCCTGTTCGCAATGAAACAAATCGTTGTGAATTGCGCACGTAAAAGGGCGTTGATTAATCGCCTTCCAAATGCAACAAGTGGCTCCGTTTGGTTTCTTGAACGGCCTCGTGCTGCGGTCCGTCGAATTCGCTCCTTCTGGCCGGAAATCATGCGCTCGCCGAATTCTGCCGCCTTCGATTCGTCCGCTTTGCTGCTCGTTCGGTGCGCAGTCCGAAGGCAGAGCCGAAGTGCGAGAATTTGCACACGGAGGCGCGCGGACAAGTGCGTTTTCTGATGAAATTTCCGCAATCCAACCGGCGGCCACGTTCTTCGACTTTCTTATTACTTCGCACTTCGTTCCGCCGGCAACAACGAAGAAAGTTGTCAGCAGAAGGCGTGCGGCTTGATCATCCCGCAAACCAACTGATTGAACAAATCAGAGTGCGCATCACTCATATTGCCTCTTCGACCTGTGCTGGATTAACGATTGTCCCTGCAATCGGCAGCGGCGGGCGACAAATCCAAAACGCAAACACAGAACCCAAATCACGCGCATTACGCAAGCGGTTTAAAACGGGCGCCCGAACTCGTCGATTTTGCTTTGATCCATGGGGAAGAACAAGGCACAATCATTTGAGTTGTTTGGTTGGCCGTCAATGCTCTTCCTGTAAACGATGACCACTTTCGCATCGTTCGAATGGAACAATAAAGTAACAACGAAGAAGTGTGGATTGGTAGCTGGGGGTCAACATCTCCGCAGGAAACCCGCTTATTTGCGGGGCGGAGGTTTGAGGATGCGCGAAGCAAAACGGGCGGATTAGCCGCCTCGCGCCCAAACGTCTGCCGTTGCATTCAAACTTCTTTCTTCATCGGGCGAGCGGATTATTACAAATTGGTATTTGGGTCGTAGAAGGGTCAGATCAGGGGGATGAGGGGAGAAGAATGGAGGTTGTTTGCAGCCTCCCGCCCGCTTATTCACTGCCTCCTAATCCGCGAATCGCCGATCCAACGGCGAGCTTCAAGGCACCACACACAAACAGAATGCTTCCTACCGTCTGTAATTGGACTTCAATCAAGCACAAGTGCAAACATTCGCTTCTTGCGCTCTCATTTGGGATTCCAACGGTTTGGTGGCGATTTCAAAAGGCGCCGACCAGCTCTCGGATTTCAGTCGGCGCAACGAGCCGAACTTCTGCTCTTGGGGGTTCAAGAAAGCAGACGGAAATGCGGGGAAAGAACACCGAAAGATTCCGAGTACAAGCGTTCACTTCCGTCTGCTCATTTGCTCGTTTCAGGAACGTCTCGTCGGTTGACCTCGGGAGGAGTGTTTGTCGTTGGAACGCTCGAATTTCATGCAGCGAACATCGAAAGTGGTCACGGTGGTCGAGAACGAGCCCGCCTACCTCCACTGCACCGTCCCCCACTCGGCCAACAACTTGGTTCGTTTCTTTCGAGAGGGCTCCAGCATTCAATCACGTCAACCAACTTCTTGCAAACCGAAATGCTTTGAATCCAAACTCGTCAGTTCTTCTCGCTCGCCCGTCTGTTTTTGGTGGGGCGGCTTCTGTGGGGAATCGAAAATGAGCGGACTCATCCCGTCCGGTCGCTCGTCGTGTCCACTCCCCCGCCCGGCCCGCTTGTCGGCGATTTTCGACGGCTTTCGGCAACCCGCATTTCCGGTCGCCCAAAACAAGCGCGCCGCAGCAAGTGGACTTCGGGGACGAGGCGGCAGAAAACGGTTTAGCGATGCCGCTTGTCGGCGGCCACTTCGGGCGACGAGCCGTCCGGCGAGCACTTGGGTGTAATTTTCGATCCCTCCTCCGCCGCCCCTCCGTGCTTGCGGGTGTCTTCATCATCACGTCGGCCACTTGTGGACCGTCGAGGGGACGACTGAAGGCAGGCGCCGAAAGTTGGAAGCCGGCGGAGAAGATCGGGATTTGCGGAACTCGGCGCTCGTCTTGCCGCCATCCGACTTCTCCGTTTCGGCGGCGAGTGCGCAACGCAAAAATCGTCCACTCGGCGGCCCAATTGACGGACGTCCACCAGCCGCTCTCTTTTCTAAACAAAATAGGGGGGAGAGGAGGATCGGTCGGCTCGAAGCGGACCGGATGCCAGCGCGCCTCCTCAAGTGGCCCTCCGCCCGGGTTTCAATTAATATGCGCAGAGGACGTGAATTGCGCGCACCCAATCGAGAGCAATCCGCTCGATAAATCGGGGCGCCGTCGGCAGACGTCCGGCCGACTCCCGGCGGACCGCCCGCCTGTTGCCGCCGAGCGAACAAACAAATCGCTTCCGTTCGCAAACGATCGACCACATGCGAGTGGATTGAAATCGGATGAAGAGATAACAGACTGACGATCGCAATCATCCAACTGCTTGAAGGTCGCTTGGACTCGACTGACGGACGACGCCCTCCTGACGGCCGGCGGTCAATCCTTCACGTCGGACACCCGCTTCCAGATTTCGCCCAAACGAGAGGCGCGAGATTGGATTCTGAACATACGGTAGGGAGATCGAAGCCATAAGCAACACAATCGGGTGCTTGCAGGCGCGTTCAATTGAGTGACAGCGGCTGCTACCTGTGCGAAGTGAACACCGACCCGCAGAGTTCGCTCTTCACCGTCTACTTGAATGTGATTCGTAAGCGTGAACGGGAGAAGACGATAAGCCTTCAAGTGAATTCTTTCAGCGCAAGCAGAGAACACGACTCCGTTGCCTGCAGTTCCAAGTAGTTCTTGGCGTTTTCCACCAAACTTCTGATTTCTTTCTTGCAGGACGAACCTCCAAGCTCTACGCGCGGATGGATCGCGGCGCGTTGATCGTGAACTGCACGGTGGAATCCGACCGACACACGGCCGTCGACGTCCTTTGGACCCACGACGGCAAACTGATCGATGTTTTCGACGAGAAGAGTGAGTTCAATCGAGTGTTCTTCCTCTTTCATCCGATCTTTCAGAATACACGACTTCGTACAAGATCCACGGGAAGACCATCGTCTACACGCTGAGAGTGGCCGACGCGACCAGCGAGGACAACGGAACGTACGCCTGCCAAAGCGACGAGCTGCCGGTGGCCGCCGAAATGGTTCACGTGAATTCGGGCACCTCGCCGTCGACCTGCCGCCTTTTGCTCAAAATTCTGACGATCGCATGGATTGCGCGTTCCTTTTGATTATTCTTTTCTGTAGATTATTTATGAGTGTTTGTTTGTAATAAATTCATTTACTCGTTTCTGCAAGAGAAAGCCGGAATCTCTTCGGTCACTCGCGAACTGTCCGCTGACCGAAATTAGCGGAAAAGGTTCGACTTTCTTTCGAATCGGGATCGTAAATGCGTTCCGCTACGCCTGTTTGTGGATTTGATGAAGGAGGGGAAGCCGGAGAGATCGGAACTCCTCCTTTTGATATGACGGGAAAGATGTTTCTGCAGCAGAAGGTCGACGAGGAAAAACTCGCTTCCGCACAACGGCGCGGGGCAGCATTCAGGTCAGCCGAGAGGGGTGTGTAGCGAAAGGAAAGTGAAAGTCGGGGGCGGGCGGATCGACGACGAAAGTGATAAACGTGCCCCGCGCGGCGCTCCCGTCCATCCGCGCCGCTCGTCGTCGTCGAGGCGCACCCCCGAGCTCGGCGAGAAAAAGCCTCGAGTTCCGGACGGCACACGCCCTCCGTGTTCTTCGCTCGTTGCAGCGCTTAATGGACGCACATTCGGGAAGTAATCTGACCGGACAACTCGCCTCCAGAAGTCACGATCCCCGCAGGCGATCGGGAGTTGAAAGACGGGAGTGTGAAGGTGGAAAACAGCTGAACGAGCGCGCACGCCCGGGTGTTCCGTTCGGAAATCCACGATGCCGGAGATCATTGACTCTACTGTTTGCCGTTTGCTTCGGCCTTTTGGCCGCAGAGGTGATTGGTCAAGAGCAGAAGTACAGCAATTCGCTGGCCAAAGGTGAGCTTCTATTTTCTTTGTTTACCGTTGGTTGACTGTTTGTTATTTTGTTAAACCCCTTGATTCTTCCCATTTCCTATGCTGTTTGAACTCTTCCCCGTTTTCAGTATGCCACCCGGTGGACTTGCCGTTGGACCTGCTGTTCATGATCGACGGCAGCGGGAGCGTTGGCGGGGGCCCACGTTCGACACGCAGATCGCCACCCTCAATCGAATCATCGACATGACTGATATCGGGCCGCGGGACACGCAGATTGCCGTCCTTCAGTATTCCACCTACTCGTACGTGGAGTTCCCGTTCAAGGCGCACGAAACACGCGAGAGTCTCCGGATGGCCGTGAATCAGCTGCGACATCGATCGGGGAACGACGAAGACGGGCAAGGCGTTGGACCGCGCACTCCAGCTGTTCGCCAACAAGGCTTCCGGAGCTCGTTTCGGACAGCCGGCCGTGAAGCAAATAGCCGTGCTCGTGGGCGATGGCCACTCGCACGACGATCCCTTCTCGGCGGCCGATTGGCTGCGGGAAGCGGGCGTTCGCATCATTGCCCTCGGCATCGGGCAGCACCTCAACATGAACGAGCTGACGCAAATCACCGGCGATCCCCGCTACGCCTTCGAGAACCTCACGTTGGCTTCGACGGTCGAGAAGTTCACGGACGCCTTCCGCAAGATCACCATCGGCGAGCAGTGCGAGTACCTGCGCGGAGCGGAGGGCGCCCAGATCGACTGCCTTGCGGATTCGATTCAAGTGGGCGTCACAATGGAGAAGCCGTTCGAGGGCGTCCTGTACGTGGACGGGCATTTCGACGATCCCGCCTGTCAAGTGCGCACGAACTCCACCGACTTCAACCTGCGAGTGGGCCTCACCGAGTGCGGGATCTTTCGGCAATTCCTGGTGAGTTCTTGTTTTGTTTACGAATTCTTGTTGGCTTGCTCAACGTTCCGCAGTTCAAGTTTTCCCAACCAACAAGCCGCTCGACCGTAACGTTGTTTTCTTTTTGTTCCGCTCAATGATTAATCCCGCGGTGCAGGCGGAAAGACGTGAGTCACTCGCGTGCGCACGGAAATGAAATTGTCGCCGTTGCTCGAGCACAAAGCGGCCAGTTCGCACACACGAACAAGGGCGCTGTTTGTTGTCAGGCAACGAACTCTGCCGTTGCGTTGGGATTTGCGTTCGGAAGCGAAACAAAAAGCGCTCTTTGGGCAAATCCGCCGGCAGAGAACTCCAAAAGAAGGACCGAGATTAAAGAATCCTTCGGCATCGTGCAGATTGCAAGACGGAAAAAGTTGTGCACATGAACTCGGCAGCATGGAGCAACAAACATCATTTCCACTCATCAACAACCGCTTTCAGATCAATCCGAAAGGTTTCGCGTTCGAGACGACGGCCGTTCTCCAGTTCCATCCCGACTTCAGCACGGCCCTCGATCGTCGTTTTAAGGTCTTCTGCTTCTATCAGGACCAGAACGAAGCGAACGAACTCGACTGGCAGTTGATCAAAGAGCACACCCAACGGAAGAACAAGTGCGATCTTTCGCATTCTCTTCCATTTCAACTGCCTTTCTTTCAGGAGATGACTCGAAGACGATGCCCTGCCAGTACACGATCGAGCCGACGGAGCGGAGGGCTGCCGACGAGTGCGGAAGTGCGCAGAACTTCTTCCTCGGAGAGCCCGTCATCCACCGGTGGAATTGCAGTGCGGGTATGCCGAATGGATGAAGTAGAGGGCATGTTGGAATGGATTGCAGAACACTTCGACGCCTACCAGTCGATTTTAATTCGAAACTGCGAGTACGTTGACCTTCGAACGAACGTCGGCCATCGGTTGATCGACGAGAACGGGTGAGTGGACGGCCATTGAGTTCACTCCTTACACGAAGTCATCTCCTATAGTTGCTCGTTGCAATCGGACCTGATGGAAACGCCCGAGTACACGAGCTCGACTTCTGCTCACGCCCGCGGCGTGATCTTCCGGCCGGCCGGACAGCCCGCTGGGCAAAATCCGCTGCGAGCTGCAGTTTTGCGATCGTCTGATGACCGAATGCGACAAGATTTTGGTTCGTTCTCTGCCAATCAATGAAACAACCTGAGATTTTCAGCCCGCCGCAATGCCACGCGATCTCCAAGCGACAAGTGAGTTGAAGGACCGAAGGGGGAATGATTCTTTCGTGTTTGCAGGCAGGATTTGCGGTCGGGAATCCGTCCGCTCAACTGGGACCAGTCGCCGCCGTTGGTCACTTTCGGCAAGATGGAGAAACAAAGTGGGTTCGAGAAATCCATATCGACGCGCACAAGATGAGGATCCTTTTTAGAAGTGATGTCCAAACGACGACGAAACGAATTGGAGCAGAACGTGAGGGCGACCATTGCAACCAAGGGGAGCAGAGTGAGTCATCGAACGAACGATCGCTTTCATTTTTTTCTAGTGACCCGCGAGCACAACTGCGGGGATCTTCGGTGGACGTGAAGCTGAGCACTCAGGACGTGAAGGTGGTCGAGACGCCTGCCGAAGCTCAGACGAAAGCAATCCCTCCGTCGACCACTTCGATTCCTTCCGCAAAGCCCAAGGAAGACGCACCGTCCAAGCCGTCGCCGTGCACCTCGATCGAGTGCATCGCGGAGGCCAACACGGAGAGTGCGGCCGCCGACCCCACGCGCAGCACGAACGATCCCTTCCAGGACGAATGGCGGCAGATTTCCAGCGGAATCGAGGTTTGCTGAATGCGGCAGAACTCATAGCCGCAAACATTCCTTTTTTTAGGACCCAATGGATTTGGACGAGTTTGTGATGCAGAAGCTGAGCGTCGAGGAGATTCAAATCGAGTCGCCCACCATGAACGTCCAGAATCAACGCAATCTGACCTGCCGTTTCCGCACTTAACTCGCCGCTGTTCTGCTCTTGCCTTCTGCCTCCACCAACCTCATGGTATTCGAATTAATAACCGCCTTCAATGCACTTTCATTCCCTTTTGCTTAATCACGCTTATCTCGTTTTAAGTAAACTCGCACAATCAAATTGCGACATGGGTTTATTAGCAGGTTAAGTGATGTACATGAGTAATGAGAGGCGAGTAACAACAAAGAAGCAAACAAACTCAAAGATCTCAATGAGAGCAATAACTGAGATCATGTAACGAAATACGGAGGGAGTTTGTGGGCATTCATAATATTGTAGTTAGAGAAGGAAGTGAGTAATTGGTAGGCAAACGAGGAAGTAACGTTTAGTGGCCGGCCCGTTTTGCTTCCAGCTTCTTCATTGCGCAGAAGGCCAACGATTGGATGCCCGAGGTACTCGGCAGCTTTCAGCAGTTCCCGAAGGCTGCTCTCCGGCAGGTCGAGGAACTCTTGTTCGAAGTCGCTGAACTCCGGAGTGGACAGATCGCCGTTGCTCACCGAACAGTCTGCAATTGCAAACAGATTACTCGAATTGTCGGGTGCACGTGAAAGTTCAATGATTGATGCTTGATGCCTTAGAGAACAGGAAACTCATGCGCCTTCTGGAAAATTTCCCGCGGCTTTGTTTACGAGTAGTGCCTTTTCGGCTACACTCGTGTGCTTTGGACAGAGAAATTTAATCATGAGTAGAGTGAAGGACAATCCTTTGTCGGCGAATGAGCCCGAAAGACCACAGATCTCCTCGAATGATTCACTCGGTCGGTGGTCTCAGAGGTCATTAGTCGTGGATTCATTTCCCAGTGAGTCTGTTCGTGACTCACACACTCGTTTGAAGAAAAGAACTAACCGTGTTCGCCGGCCAACCACGTGAGGATTCGCTCGAAGAGGCGAGCGCTGATTTCCGGCAGCACGCACGGCTCGGGGGTTCGGTAGCTGAAGTAGTCGCCCCGCTCCTCCCGCTCCAACTCGTCGCCGAAGAGCATCTCGAGAACGGAGGCCGACCGCACCAGCCCAACGGGAATTTGGAAGTGCTCTTTGTCGGAGGTCTCGACGAGGATCTGTCGGCTGGAGGTCAGCATGGCCATTGGTTTGAATTGAAGTGAAGAGAGCGCTGAAAGAAGATGAGTAAGTGGACAGTAAGGAGCCGCTTTCACGGAATGACTCTGCACGACACACGAATGGAAAGGACAAGAATTCATGCCGGGAGTCATCCCTCCTTTTATAGGCGCCCTCTAATTCGCATGTGAACGAGGTCTTGTGAAATAAACACCGCCTGTGGACGGACCGCCAAACACGCCCTCTGCTGCGAGCGACCGAATGTGAGAAGAAGGCGGGCCCTGCGGCCTTTTAAGTTCGAAAGAGGCGGGAAGTCCAGCTGGGCGGTGCCGATGACTAATGACTGGTTGGACGTGAGCAACCCGGTGGTCACCGGCGGGTGGATTGGAAGGGAGGTACTGGCGAGAGAACCCACCCGCGGGCCGCCTTTTATGCGGAGTGAAGACAAAGAAACCAATCGGTTGGGCGGTTTGAGGCGAACGCGGCGAAACGAAAGTGACCAGAATCCGCAAAAAGGGGCGGCGTGTGTGCCGAACGGAAGGTGCGAGAAAACGGGCACATGAGTAATCCGCCGCTGACTAACCCCGCCCCCCTCCCGAGACGATTGGCGAGGAGCGAGCGAAAGGAAACCCGCTTTGTGTCGACGGACTCGCAATTAAGAGGCCGTGCGGGAATCCAAAGGACATACGCCCGACCACTCGCACTACGGGCGGAAATCTCGAAAACTCTCGAACCGTGCGGGCGAAAAAAGTAATCATTGTCGGCTGGCCGGTTGCTCATCGACGGAAATCCTTCAACGGACGTTGAACGAAAGTCCTGGATAATCCGGGCGGCTCGAAGGAAGCGGCCGTCAGTCCACGAACGGGAAGCGAATCCACGAGACATCCGCCCCAAAGAACGCCCAGTCACACCTCGAAATTGCGCCGAGATTAGAAACATTTGAACGTGAGTCATTCTTTCGTTGTCTAATTGAAAGAATGCTCGAATTCTCGGGCCTTTTTGGCATGAGTCAAAACAGTGCCAGTTACTTCCTCGTCTGTCCTTTTCATAACGAGTGGGCACAAAGGTTCAATTAGCGATCTGTCTTCAATGAGTTACCTCCTTTCACGAATTGTGTCTTGTGCTCCACACCTCATGACTTTCCTTCGTTTACTCACTTTGAGTCCGAAAGCAACTGAAAGAAAAAAGGCGAGTGTGTGGATTGAAGTGGAGTTAATTACGGAGGCTTTCGGTTGCTGTCGTCTTTACCTCTCAACTTCGATGCTGTTTTGAAGGGCATACGGTCACATGGGACGCGAATGCGGCCTTGCTCGTACGTAAGGGAAATACGAAAACAAACTACAATGCTGTCAACGAGATGGCTCGTCATCAACAAAGCGGGTTAGTGGGCGATGAAGCTGCAGCTCCTTCAACTAAATGAATGAAAGAGATTAGTCCTGCTGCTGCAGCGAAGGGACGAACTCATGATTAAGCCCGCGGAGTGTTCCCGAATGCGGCAGCATTCCTAGCAGGCTTTTGGAACAGAAATAGCAATCCGAAGGGGATCATGACTACACCCATCGATGCTCATTCCTTCAGCACTCATGGTGCCCTTTCATAACCGACTGATCTCAATGGAATGTGTTTGGATCGTTGGGCGGCATCAACGAGCGACCTCGTCGGCATTGTGAGTCACGCGGGCGAGCGGGCGGCAAGTGATCACTGAGCGCTCAAGTGGTCACCTCGTTCGCCGAGTTCATCCGCCGACATTCTCAGCTTTCGCCACCAATTCGATGCCGAAAGGGAATTGAAGTGAACTCATTGGACAAAAACAAACAAAGCCGACAACATCCGAGCCACTTCAATGTGGCGAATCTCTGCAAAGTGTCAGCGCGTTCTGTTTTCGTTTTGAAATCCCGCTCAATCCTTTCGTTTATCCAAACACCAGCGTCTTAGTCACTCGTTCGTGTCTTCCCGTGTCTTCTTCATCATCCGCTCGCTTTAATACGTGTGTTTTTCTAACGCGCGGCGATCACTCATCTGCCGAAGATTAAACGGTCGGATGGAAGCAATACGAAAACAGAAAGACCAAGATCTGGGCGGGATCCCTGCAATTTGCGCACAATGAAAGAAGGAAAACGAAACGAATGCAAGAGGTCACGGACGAAGAAGGCGGTGGAACGGAGAAGGAAAACGGAAGAAGCCTCTCGTCTAATTGCTTGTGTGAAACATCCGCCTTCCATTCAGGTGTGCATTGCAATGGGACGTTCGAGCGTTCACTCGATTTCATCGATGGACAAGCCGCTGTTGTTCCCAACCGATTGAGTCGGGTTAAATTGTTCACCGCTTTGCATTCCTTTGTTCCTCGGCGCCGTCTCCGCCGAGCCGCGCACACGGTCGATCCGCCGCGGACGGTCCGCGGAGGCGAATTGGAAAGTCATTTCATTGAATGTGACGACAAACTCGTCTCCGTACTCTCCCGTCCCTCCGCATCCCATCGACTTCATTCCACGCGTCCGTCTAACGAAGTTGTTCACGAAACGCACAGCCGGAGGGTCTGATTGATGTACAACAAGGAGGGAGGCGGAGGCAAGCGGGCGGGCGGCTTACACGCGACCGATTCCGCACTAAGAATTGCGGAAAACGGCGAAAAGAACAAAGACGAACGCGAAAGACAAGGCGGCGAGCGGGCGGGCGGGCGAGGAAAGACGACGACCGGGGGAGGATCAGGATTATTGTACGGAGAACGGGGTTGCCGAAAGATCGCCCGGATTTCGTCGTGTGCGCGGCGTCGCAGCGACGGAGGTGAACAACGGCGGCGGCCGTCCCCGCGCGACAGCCAGCCGTTGGTTGCGGACGCACGACGGCCGTCCGGATGTCGGCGGTTCGTCTGCGCGTGGATCGAGTGCAGCGACATTCCGTCGCCAGATCCGCCCCGTCTTCCGTTTTGATTGGACGCGCGGAGTCATCTTCCAATTGTGCGCATTCGGCTGCGTGTTGTGCGTAATGGGGACCCGCGGCGAAGTGCACAAAACTCATTAGGAGCCGAGGATCCGGTAGGAGGAGGGGCAGACAGCCGGCGTCTTCGGTTAATATCCGTCCGAGCGCCTCCGTGTCGCGTACCTTCCGCCCATTCCGTATATGTACTTCGACTTCCGATCAGTCCCCATTTCCCTCTTCCGCTTCTCCGAGATCTTTCACTTTTCTTCTGCCTTTTCTTCCGCATGCAGCACTTGACGGCAACCTCCACCTGTCGTGTTAGGCAGAGGATCAATGCCTACGCGCGGATCGATCTTTCTTTGGGTTGCCATTTGAATTCGACGTCGTTTTTTTGCCGTGTGATCATTAAGCGTTAGAGTAGTTCGCGTAAAGATTCCGTTGCTTCGCGTTCCCGTTTGTCGTAGCATTTAACCCGTACCAATCAGCTCGTGGCTTCAATCACGCACTCGTCTGCAGGGTGATTCGGGCGTCATGATCATCGAATCGGAAATACGCGAGAAAGCGTACCGGTTCGTGGCCTACTCGGCCGTGGGCTTCTCGCTGGCCGCCATCCTCGCCGTCTTCATCACACTCCCGATCGTGAACAACTACGTGAACAGCGTGCACAACCGAGTGCATCACGAGATGGAGTTCTGCAAGGTGAGCAGCCGCTGGAATTGAAGACAACTGAAGAATGCGCGCTTTTAAGCTGTCCGCAAAGGAAGTGATGCTGGAGATGAACGAGTACCGCGCCCTGCCCCGCATCCAACTCCCGCCGATGCTGCAGTTGGACGAGCTGAACAACAAGACGAACACTCGGTTCCGCCGTAATGCCGCCGCCCAATGCGAGGGTGGGTTCTTTGGGGATGTTCGGGACGACGAAAGTATCACGTGTTTTGCGACCTACAGGCTGCTGTTTGCCCTGGCTTGCCAGGGCCAGCGGGCCCAGCGGGGCGCAATGGAGTTCCTGGACGGTTAGTGCATGCTTCCATCTACCTTCTAACTCGTTGTGTCGCGTTACAGACCGGGGGCCCCTGGCGCGCCCGGTAAGTGATTTTGATCGTTTAACCGGCTCCTACAAGTGGAGATCTTATTTTCCTACGTTATGGTGAGGTCTGTAATTACTGCTGAGTGCTTTCAGGCTTCCCTGGACGCCCTCCCGCGTATGAATGGGTTGCAGAACGAAAATGAAGAGGTTTGGCTTTAGGGTCTGCGAAGAGATCACCGAACCGCCGTGTACTCCGTGTCCGCCGGGCGAGGTTGGATTGCCGGGCCCTGTGGGCGACGTTGGCAACCCAGGACCCGTTGGACATCCCGGCCGCAGCGGGAATGACGGCCCGCCAGGTGAGAGACGTCGATTTGCCGTCGAAAACCTGTTAAACGTTTCGCTGGCTTTCTTCCTTTGTTCCCTTGCTTCAGAACGCTCATAACACGTCTATTTAAGGCCCCCAAGGGCCCCCAGGCCCAAACGGGCCACCGGGAGAGCCGGGCCGCGACGGCGCGAGAGGAGAACCCGGACGACCCGCCATTTCGACCCCTGCACTGCCCGGCGACCCGGGGGCACCTGGCGATCAAGCAAGACGCTCTATTCATGTCCAGCACTAATCTTTGTGTGCTTCAGGGACCTGCGGGACTGCCGGGCGATGTGGGAGAACCTGGACGTAAGCAGTGCCCTCTCCTCGACCACTCCTCACCTTCATTTTTAGGACCTGGAGCCGAGGGACAAGTGGGGCCACCGGGGCCGCCTGGACGTGAGTTTGGGCATGCAGTAGAACGTGTGAACCCGCCTGATTAAGCGAGTGGACTGCCGGGACCGCCGGGCAAACCGGGTGAGTGTCTACGCCCTCGTTCTTGACTTTTGCCGCTTGTTTGCAGGCGAGGCAGGGCAAGCGGGCCACCCAGGGCCTCAGGGCGAACGCGGCGTCTGTCCGAAGTATTGTGCTCTTGATGGCGGTGTTTTCTTCGAGGATGGAACGCGCCGATAAGATTTTGCTCAATCCCCCCCCTCCTCTGTTGTCTGAACATACCGCAAATGTTGTACAGCGATTGAATTCGCCTCGAACATCGTTCAATAAACGTCTAGCATTCAATCTTTATTGCAATAGAATCTCGCATAACCCGACTGTAATCTCATTAATACCGACAGAAGAAATAAGGTGACCCATAGACGAGAAAAAGGAAATGTTCGCCCCGTACTCGATTGGAATGACTCGTTCGTTCGTTGAGTGGCTGAAGTTCAGTGCGGCTTCGCGAACTCGAAGGTCTGGAAGCGGTTGTCGGCATCACAGGCCGCGAAGAGAAGATCGTCGCCCGCGTGCAGGTTGCTGAGGTCGAGGCACAAGTCCAGACGGATCAGCTTCAGCTGGCCGCTCTGCAATCAAGCGAGTGGGTGAAAGAGAGGCAACCATTGATTGTCCACCTTCGTGTGCTCAAAGAAGGCCTGATTGCCCTCGATGTCGCACTCCTCCAGCTGGACCTTCTTCTCGGCGCCCTCGAACAGGTGGGCGTTGGCCACGTTCACGCACGTCGTCTCTCGCCGCAGGATGCCCGCGTGCGTGAGGCTGAACATCTGCAACGAACATCCAAGCGGAGATGAATCGACTTCCTTCTGTTGAACCCACTTGCGAATGAGGAGCCGCCCATCTGGCAGTGGTAAACGCCCAGCAGAATCGTCCCTTTGTTCTCCAGGCGTTGAAGCGTGTCGATGCAGAGGCCGGTCTCCGGGTTCCGCGCCAGTCCGTAGGCGGCAACGTTCTCGTCCGGAATGAACTTGTCCGGGATCACGTTGTCCAGGAACCATTTGAAGTCGTGGCACTTCAGGCGATCCCGCAGTGCTTTCCGCTCGTCCAACGGGCCCACATCCTTGTTCTTCAACTCCATCCGGAAGACGTAGTAGAGGCGTTTGTAGTCCTGAAATAAACGAATGAAAGGGATCTCGTCGATCTCGATCACTCACGTCCATCCACACCTCGGCCAACCGCTTCGAATTGTAGCCGTGGACGTCCTCTTTCGCGTTCACTCCGCTCATGTTGTACGGGTGACCCGCTCGATAGATGTGCCCGACGTGGAGAGCAGGGAAGGATCTCGACCGAGCCGCCGCACATCCAAACGCGGAAAGAGATCTCGAGGTTTTCGCCGCCCCAAATCTCCATCCGGTCGTCGTAGCCGCCCACCTCGAAGAAGTACTCGCGGTTGGCGGCGAACAGCCCGCCGGCCATGGTCGGAGTCCTGAACACCAACGCAGTCAACAATCAGTCGATCGAGCCGCCAACTGACCGCAGAGGATCCACGGCCGGGTTCTTGCGACGCTCTCGTTCTCGTCGCGGGATCGGGTCCTAAAGCTGCGCGATCAGCTCCGAATAGAAGGGGAAGAGGCTTGCCATCTTGTAGTGCAGCGACCACCAGAAAGTGCCGATTCCTCCCGCAGATCCTCCGTTGTAGCTCATGGTCTCGGCGTCGATGAAATCGATCACGGGGCAGACCACCGCCTTCCGATCGTCCTTGATGCGTTGGAGAATCGGCTCGATCCTGCAAAGGCACTTCTAGTTACATGAAATCACCGCTTGCCCTTACCATCCCTCGTTCGCTTCGCAGTGAGAGTCGAGGAAGATCACGACCTCTCCTTTCGCTTCTTTCGCTCCCTCGAGTTTCGCCCGAATCAGCCCCAATCGCTCCGTCTTGCGAATAAGCCGAACGAGACCGCCGAATCGGAGGATGTACTCGTCCAGTTTGGCCTTGAGTTCTTCTGCAAACGGAAAGAGTGATTAGTAGACGGAAGGACGCAGAATTACCGTGTTGGCTGAAGTCGTCCAGCAGCACCACTTCGAGCAGGTACTCGGGCGGTGAGCGGTTGATCACCGAGTGGACGGTGCGGAGCAGCGGGAGTCCACGCCTCGTCCGTGAAGATGATCACAACCGACGCTTTGGGGAGGTCCTTGTCGTAGACCACCTTTCGACACTCCTTGGACCGACTGTCGGGGATGGAGCGATCGAGAGAGATCAGGTCGCTGAAAGTGAAGAGATGAGCATGAAGGTGAAGAAGAGAAGCGGCGAGCAGTACCTTGCGGCGACATTCATGAACCACTTCTGCATGTCCTTTTGGCCTTGGATCTTCGCCTCTCCTTCCAAGTGCACTGCGCGGCCACGTTCTCCGGGGCCTGAAATGCAGAAATCATTGATTGTTTGTGCAGTCCCTTATTATGCTCTTTCTTTCGTAAGAATCTGCCTGTTTTGCTGTTCTCTGCTTTGAGGTTTCCACCTTGTGGTTCGGATTAAAATCCTTGCTGCCCACGCTCCTTTCTGTTCCACAAAGCAGATTTTGGCGTTTGGTTAGAGCGGAAATTAGTGCTGCCGTTCGAGGAATGCCCGAAATAAATTCACATGATCCCCCTAATCTCCCGCACTCACCTGCACGCGGCCGGTTGGTCTTCGCCCGCCGGAATGGGGGCGGCATGTGAGCGGAAATTGGGCGTTCGGCCTCGCCGGGCAGTCGGGCGGTTTCCAAAAGGCCGACCTTCTGATAGACAAACACGACCGTTCCCACGAGCAAAACGATCAACACCAAATTGATGACATTCACCAGCCGCCGCGGCCTCAGCGTTCGCAACAGGGCGGCCGGCAGCTCCATGGCCCTCAATTAGGAGGAAATCAAGGCGTTGAAGGAAAGAGACAAGTCGCGATTCTTGCACTTCTTGCACACAAAACAAACGAGCACACCACCGGGAAAGGAATGGTCAGCGAGACACAACACACAGGACAACACAAAAGCCATCAGCCGAATCAGGTTGTTCTTGTTTATTGCTACAGATGGAAAGAACACGAGACAATCAGGGCAGCAGAGAGATCATTCCTTCGGAGTCACGATGTACTTCTTGAGGTCGTCTATCGAGCCGATCGAAGCGAATCGTCCGTCTCGCATCGCCGCCGAGAAGTCGGGGACGACGACCACCGGCTTGTGCTTCCGGGTCTTGTGTCGCAGCATCTCGGCGGGCGAGATCTCGGCGAACACTTCGGGCAGGTTCTGCTGCAGCCACTCCATACAAGCGATCCTTTTGGTCCCCATAACAGCAGTATTCGACGGGCATTTGGCATTCTGAAAAGATCTCCGGTTAGTGGAAGGAAGTCCCGCCAGCCTTCGCTCACCTCCGCAGTAGTGGATGACATCAGCCGGACGTTTGCTTCCTTCTCGGCCGGTCGGCATTCCCGCGGGCTTCGTCGCAGTGGCGGCGGACATTTCCATCGAATTCGAAAGCGGAAGGAAGTCTTCAAACAAAATCCATTCATTCCGATTCACGTGCGCAAACAACAATCAACAACGAAATAAATTAACCGCGTCCCAGAAGAGGGCGTTAAGTGAACAGTCGGGAGCAGAGAGGCAAGAAACGGGAGGGGGTGGATTGCAACGCAAAGAGAGAACCCGGGAATCAAAACCGCAACAACGATCTTCAAAAAGCGTCACTTAATGAGTGGATTTCACTCGGGGACTCCAACTTCAAACCGGCGATTACAGCGGAAATTGATGAGCAGCAAAGTGGGGGCCTTTGGATGAAAGAGGGCGGAAAGAATGGTCGACGGAAGGGGGGGGTTGGGGAATAAAACGAAAATCAGTGGTTTGTAATCCCCCACCATTAGACTGGCTTCCCGGAGAGGCCGCCCGGCTAATCGGCGGTATCATGCCTTCGGACGGACATCCCCGCCGCCCCTCCCACCCACACGACCCCGCATTATCCGTCGCCTCGTTCCTCTTCCTTCGTCTAATGAATATCCGAACAATGTTCGGGGACGGTCGAAAGTGCATAAGTGGCTTGTGGGGACCTAAGCTCATTAGCCGGACGGATAAAAGACCAAAAGAGAGGGGGAGGCGGAGGAAGAACGCGGAAAACTTCCGCCTAAGCAGGATGCGATTATGGAGGAGAACAGAACGAACGAAAAGAAGCGGCAGCCAATAACCCGACTTGTGTTAACGAACGAACAAAACGCCGACGTTCGAACGGAACGAAGGAAAGAAATAAGTGAAATAGGTGAACATGAACCCGAATGGTGGTCGTTTGGCTGCTCTGAAGGGAGGACGGGAAGCAGGGAGAAGTGTGCGTGTGAATCGGTGCAATTAGTTGCCGCCCATTTTCTCGAACGTCCACTTCTGCGTGTTCTTCTGCGTGTCGCACGAATTGACGCGCACGTCGTCGCCGCCTTTCACGCCGTCCACGTCCAAACACAAGCCCGTCCGTTCGTGTCGCAGCAGTTTGGTCTAAACACCGGAAATGAGGAGATTGAAGTGAACTCAGGGACAAATGGGAACACTCGGAACGACCGCAGGGTTCATGCCGTTGCGTGCGCAAACGGGGGCACCTTTCGAAATGCGAAACGACCGACCGCGAACTCACCTCCTTGTCGTAGGTCCACTTGTCCGTCTGATGCGAGCAGTCGGGCATGACGACGTGCTTCGTGTCCGCGTTCACCGTCGCGCAAGTGACTTCGCGACGCAAACGGCCGTCGTTGGCCAACGAGAGGAACTGAAAGCAGAGTGTTCCATTGAGGTCTTCAAAACAATCACTCACTTGAGCCGAAGAGCCGCCCGGTTGGCAGGAGAAGACGCCCAGGTTGATGGTCTCCTTTTCATCTCGCTGAAGCGTATCGATGCAAAGGCCCGTGTTCTCGTTCTTGATCTGAACGGAGCCTTCGATCAGAACAGCTGTATTGAATGAAAGTGCTCACCCAGCCGTAGAACTGCACGTCCTCATCCGGCACGAATTTGTTCTTCGCGATGTTGTCCAGGTACCACTTGAAGGACTTGCAGTGCAGCCGTTTTCGCAGGATCGTGCCGCTCCTTCAGGTCGCCCACGTCCTTGTCCTTCAGCTCGGGGCGATGCTGGTAGTAGAGACGCTTGTAGTCCTGCAAAGAGCAAATGAAATCGAGCCTTGCGGCTCTCAAGCACTCACGTCCATCCAGACTTCGGCCAATCGCTTCGAGTTCGTTCCGTGGACGTCCTTGTTGCCTCCCCGCCCGGTCATGTTGTAGGGGATGACTGCAAACAACGAGTCGTTCTTTCTTCCTCGCCGTTCAACTTGCCCTGCGCGGAAGATGTGGCCCACGCGAGAGCAGGGGATGAATTCGATGGATCCACCGCACTGCCACACGCGGAAAGAGATCTCGAGGTTCTCGCCGCCCCAGATGTCCATGCCCGAATCGTAGCCGCCCACCTCGAGGAAGTACTTGCGATTCGCCGCGAGCAATCCCCCCGCCATCGTTGGAGACCTGCAACTCGAGAAATTATAGACTGCTTCCTTTTGGGCTTACCGAACGTAGTCGGTGATCGACTTCCGCCTGTTGAGTTCCTCCTCCGGAATGGGATCCCAGCGGAAGTGAAGACTCCTGGAATTGAGCGAGCAAAGGATTGATAACACGAGCGCAAGAGGAGCCTACCACCAAAAGCCGCCAACCGAGCCGACGCTCTGATCGCCCGAGTAGGCGAGCGTTTCGGCCGAAATGAAGTCGATGATCGGACACACGACGGCCGTTCGCTCGTCTTTGATTCGCTGAAGGATCGGCTCCAACCTGCAAAGAAAGCGAGTAAGAAAACGATCGGATTGTGAACAGAACCCACCATCCCTGATTGGCCTCGCAGTGGGAGTCGAGGAAGACCACGACCTCGCCCTTGGCCTCCTTGGCGCCCTCGAGCTTCGCCCGAATCAACCCCAGCCGTTGTTTCTTGCGAACAAGCCGGACAAGGCCGCCGAACCGAAGGATGTACGCGTCCAGCTTCGATTTGAGTTCATCTGGAAGGCCGGGTGGACGATCAGTGGATGAGAAGAGAGGGATGCTTGCCTCGCTGACTGAAGTCATCGACCAGAACGACTTCCAGCAGGTACTCGGGCGGCGAGCGGTTGATCACCGAGTGCACCGTCCGCAGGAGCGGGCTCCACGCCTCGTCCGTAAAGATGATCACGACGGACGCCTTCGGGAGGCTCTTGTCGTACGTGACCTTCAAGCACTCGGTCGGGCGGCTGTCCGGGATGCTGCGGTCGAGCGAGATCAAGTCACTGAAATTAGCGCCCGTTTAATCGACCGCCCACTTCAAGGACGTCGACCAGAAGGGAAGCCCACTGGCTGGTCGGCTGCCTGCTCACCTCGCGGCGACATTCATGAACCACTTTCTTCATGTCGCTCTGAGCTTGTGCTTTCGCTTTCCCCTCCAAGATGACCGCTTTGCCGTTCTCGCCCGGTCCTGAAATTACGGCAAACGAATGAACAACTCGATCGAACGAACAAAAGAACGTACCCGTGCGGACTTCTCCCGCCTTCGGCTTCACGTGCTGCGGGATGGCGCTCGTCGCCCATGTGTGCCCCTCTTCGGTGGGCAGCCGTGCGGGCTCCAGCTCGCTGATGTTGTGGTAGAAGTAGACGAGCATCGAGACGAGCACGAGGGCCAGCAGCACGTTGACCACGTTCTCCACCCGCCGCGGCTTCAGCGTCCGCACGAGAATCCTCAACGAGACCATCGACCGACCGCCCCTGACAAATCAGCGGAATTGGAAATGAGGAGCGAGGAGGAAACACGACTCGGAAACGAGTGAACGAAATGTCCGCTTCTTTCGTCTCGTTTGCCTCGAATCGAAAGATCACGATTGCTTCGCGTGTCGTCAGTGAACGGCTTTTGGCAACAGGAACGCGAGCAGCAGGATTCCAATCAATCGTTTATTGAACATCGTGCGACACCATCACGGGCATGAAAGAAGTTTTCCACTACTGCGAAGAAGACGAGTGGTCGCACGATCAATGCTCCCGTTGGTGGAAGAAACCCCAGGATGAAGAAGACCGCAGAGTATTGCAAAACTTGAATAAAAACGAAAAGCTGTCTTTGGCATTGACAATGTGTGATTTTGGACGTGAAACGAAGAGAGTCTGCTTCGGCTGATGCGTCTGGATGTCGATTTACCACTTCGATCTTTCGATCTTTCGATCTTTGAAGCCGCTTGCGATCAAACGGCTGCGCAGAACGAAGCCAAAAGACAACAGCGGCAGACTGGTTTGAGTGTTCATCGACAACAAAAAGAAGGCTGTTTGTTTTGAGAAGTCACTGACCGAATCCACCGAGACCAAGATCGAATTTTTATGCCGACAGACAATTCGTGACTGGTGGACAGTTGATTGAAGAGGAGGACGACTGGGTGGTGGGCGGGGAGTAGTTTGATTGATTGCTACGTGAAAGAACGCCAAGATTTTGCATTCGGACGAGGCAGAAGTTCGAGTGGGCTGGACACGAACGACCGAAGTTCACACGGATGGACGAGCTCAAGCACAAATGTTTATCGTTCAAATCCCCGTTGATGGGGGAAGAAATCAAATGTGAAAGCCGGCCGAACAATGTTCAGTTCAACGAGAGCGTGGAGGAGGAGGTGGTGGGCGGGTGGGCGAAGGTGCAAAACCACATTGCTTTAAGGCACGCACGGTGGGCGGGTGGGGAACAAAAGGCGGCGGGAGTAGAAAACCGAAATCCGTCAACGACACTAATTGAGCGCTGCCGTCACAAGAGTACCCATTTTGCGAAGAACGAAGAACAGAACGAACGAAACAGCGAAGGAAGAAGGAGGAAAAGAAGAGAGCCGACCGGAGGAGGAGGGAGTCCGATCGGAAACACGCCGTTTTCCACTCGGGACAACCCGCCGTTTGGCCGGCCAAGAAATAAGCCTTGATTGATCCGAAAGAAGAGCAGAGAGAGTTGAAAGAATCCAAGAAAACGGAGAGACGATTAAAGAATTGCCTAAGAACAACCAACGAATTTACAAACGGCCTTTCACCTTAACTACACGCAAACGATCCTCTCGTTTCGCGGGAGAGAAAGCGGACGGTCGATTTACGCGTTCTTTTCCTTTGTGATCGGATCCACTAAAACGAACGATGATGGAAGGCGGGAATGCGAGACTTGTTCACAACTTTGACCAGAAACCTCCGATTAGAAACGAACCCAAACGCAATCAACACCGCTAACACAACACTCCACTTCCTTCCGGCATCCAAACGCAAACCGAACACCCGAAAGCACCGGAAACCCACGAAACAGAAACGAAATTCGACGATTTGCTTTCGGAATCGACGAACGTGTGCAAAAACTTCGCCCCGTTTTGGTTGCACGCACTCACGAACGACGAAAAATCCGTCCTGCCCGCCCGCCCGGCGGGCGCTTTGCCCCGCTGCCGCCAACACCCCAAACAGGACGCGTTGCTCGTGGCGGGCCGGCCGCTCGGCGGAGTTTCTCGGGGAAACCGTTTGGCCGCTCCAATCAGCCGACCGGCCGGTCCACCAGGAGGGAGCGGTGGAAGGAGCGGCAGCTTGAAAGCAAACGACCTTCCGCATTCTTCCCTCCACCCACCAACACCCATCGGCTTTTATGCCTTCCACTCGACTCATCGTGCAATTCGAATGAGCGGACGGTCGACTAGACGGGTTTATTACGAAGAAGAACCAAAGAAGACGGAGGAGCAAACGGAAGGGTGGAAAGAAGCCAATCACACGTGCACCCCCAAACATCAAGGAATCCGAACAGAAGAGCTGTGGACGGACGGAGGGAATCAAACGAGAGGGAAGGGCGGGAACACACGCGGGGTCGAGATCGTCTCCTTCCTTCCGATGCCTCCACCTTCTTTCCGATACACGTTTTATTTGTATTTTAATAATAAATAAACGGAGGGGGACGAAGAAGAAAGAGGGGGAAAAGAGGAAAATAACGGTATGTTACGTGGACACCCAAAGGAAAAAATCGACGCTTCAACTCGACGTTCCAATCGGTCCTCGGGACGAGACTTCGATTACTCCACGTGAAGATCCTTGGCAAGTCGCTCTGAAAGTGGGGGTTAGTGCATGCCGGGGGCCACAGAGGAGGTTAAACGTGAAATGCATCCGTTTCGTTCGGAGCATTTCGGCTAGAGGGATTCGAATTGGACGGTAGAGGAGGAGGGTTTGTGAACGGACAGGAAGGACAGCCAAGCAAGAGGAATGGACGGTTGAAGAGCGAGTTGGACTCGGGAGACCCGAACAGAAGACGGACGAGTTAGACCCTTTTTGGAGCAACGGAAATCCCAAGCGTGTGAGAAAATCAACGGTGAGTTTCGAGAGAAATCGCTTCGGTTATTGCTTTCGAACTTCAAACGGAACTCTTCATTTTGGACGTGTTAAGCGGTTTTGGGAGAACTAAAGAGGGTGCAAAAATCCCAACTGTTTCGATCGAACTCAAAGCTTTGCTTCCGTCGTGGACTTACGCTCAATGTAGTTGCGTGCAACGAACTTGAGCACTTCGTCGAGTAGAATGACAGGCAACGAAATCTTCAAGACGGCAAACCATTCGGCGACCGAAAGCGGCGTGATCTGGAAGATGGTGGACATGATGTCAACGTACAAGATCAAGAAGTGGAGCGACATGGAGAGAGCAATGGCGGCGCACAGCCAGATGTTTGTCCACGGAGGCATCTTTAAGATAGACTGGTTCTCGGACAAGCTGAAAGCAAACAGAGGTGATTGGTGGTTGGGGATCGATGAAACGAACCTGTTCACCGCGTTCAACATCTCGATCGTCACGAGCACCGAGAGGGCCATGGCGTTCGGATGGTTGTCTTCAAAGACGGCGCAGTCCAAATCAGCAAAGTTCTCAGGCTCGATCTCGCAACGCATCCAGTGAGTCAATTGGTAGTAATTGATCTGCGGACCTTCTTCGTAGAGCAAGAACCACCACATCGAGGCGCCCACCGTGGCGACGCCGACGTACGCTGGAAGCGGGCGGAATGATTGCGGAAAGAGGAAGACGAGAACTCACTTCCGATGGCCATGTAGCGGAAGAACAGCCACTTGGAGATGAGGGACTCCTGGGCGGAGCGGGGCGCGCGGTCCATGATGTCCAAGTCGGGCGGGTTGAAGCCGAGGGCGGTGGCCGGCAGACCGTCCGTCACCAGGTTCACCCACAGCAGCTGGACGGGGATGAGCGCCTCCGGGATGCCTAGAGCGGCGACCATGAAGATGGACACGACCTCGCCGATGTTCGACGAGATGAGGTAGCGGATGAACTGCTTCATGTTGTTGTAGATGGCACGACCTTCTTCGACAGCTGAGACAATGGTTGAGAAGTTGTCGTCGGCAAGAACCATCTCGGCAGCGCTCTTCGCGACGGCCGTTCCCGAACCCATGGCGATACCTGCAAGCATCGGGAAATTACCGGCAGTTCGGGGTTGTAAAGAACTCACCGATCTCGGCCTTCTTCAACGCGGGCGCGTCGTTCACACCGTCACCGGTCATGGCCGTGATCTCGCCGTGCGACTGGAGGTACTCGACGATCTTCGACTTGTGCGAGGGCTCCACGCGGGCGAACAGCTTGGCACGACGGCAGGCGTCGCTCTGCTGCTCCGGCGGCAGGTCGTCGAACTCGCGGCCGGTGAAGGACTTTCCGAACGTGTCCTCGTTCTCGCCGAACAGCCCGATGCGGCGACCGATGGCCTCGGCGGTGTTCTTGTTGTCGCCGGTGATCATGATCACACGGATGCCCGCGTGGCGGCACTCGCGGATCGAGCCGCTCACCTCCATGCGCGGGGGATCGAGCATGCCGACCACACCGACGAACGTGATCTCCTGCTCGTAGTCGACGAACTTGGTCGAGTCCTCGAGGTTCATGCTGGAAAGCGAGCGAATAGAAACGAAATGGAAGTGAGTGGGACGTACCCGTTGGGAGACGGCGGGTTGTCGATCGTGCCGAGGGCCAGGCAACGGAGCGTGTCGCGGCCGGTTCCGTACTGCACGCACTGGGCGACGATCTTCTGGGCCATGGCCGGCGTGAGCGGGACCTTCTGTCCGTCCACACGCACGTGGGTGCAGCGGCCGAGCACGCCCTCCGGAGCGCCCTTCACGAACATCTTCGCGCCCGAGCCGCCCGACGACGGCACGCAGTACGAGGACATGGACTTGCGGTCGCGGGAGAACTCCAGAGTGAACTCCTTCTGCCACTTCTGCTGGATCACGCGGTTGCAGACGTTGCCCAGGTCGCGGGGCGGGAGGCCGGATTTGCTGGTGTTGTAAACGTTCATCTTCTCGCACAGAACGACGAGGGCGGTCTCCGTCGCCTCGCCGACCTTCTCGTAGACGCGCTTCGTCTGAAAGCAGAGAGAAATAAATGGATCGTTGTGGAAGGAGAGCACGAACCTCGTTGTAGTCGACGGCCGAGTCGTTGCACATGGCGCAGATGGTGGACACTTCGGTGAGGGCCTCGTAGTCGCCGGACGAGCAGTTGATTTGCTGCCCGTTCTGGAAGACCTGGCCGGTCGGCTCGTAGGTGGATCCCGTGATGGTGAACTCGGCGAACTTGATGTCGTCGCCGGTCACGCGCTCGACCACGAACATCTTGGAAACGCTCATCTGGTTGGTGGTCAGCGTGCCCGTCTTGTCCGAGCAGATCACCGACGTGCAGCCGAGGGTCTCGACCGAGGGCAGCGAGCGGATGATGGCGTTCTTCTTGGCCATGCGGCGGGTTCCCAACGCCAGGCAGGTGGTGATGACGGCCGGCAGACCTTCCGGGGATGGCGGCGACGGCCAACGCGACGGCGATCTTGAAGTAGTAGATGGCGCCCTTCAGCCACGAGCCGCCGTGCGCCGGGTCGTTGAAGTGGCCGATGTTGATGGCCCACACGGCCACGCAGATGATGGAGATGACCTTCGAGAGCTGCTCGCCGAACTCGTCGAGCTTCTGCTGGAGGGGCGTCTTCTCGGTTTCGGTCTCGGCCATCTCCGTGCGGATCTTGCCGATCTCCGTGTTCAGGCCCGTGCCGAAGACGATGCCGCGCGCCTTGCCCGAAGCGACGTTCGTGCCGGAGAAGAGGCAGTTCTTCTTGTCCTGGTTGACGGCGCGCAGGTCGGGCACGGTGTCCAGGTTCTTGATGACCGAGACGGACTCGCCGGTGAGGATGGACTGGTCGATCCGGATGGTCGTCGAGTAGATCTTGATCAGGCGGAGGTCGGCCGGGATCTTGTCACCGACTGAAAGAACGCGGGTACTCACAATGAAAGGGTGAGGGTGGAAGGGAACTCACCGGACACTTCGACCAAGTCACCGGGCACGAGTTCGCGCGCGCGGATCATTTGGATGCCGTGTTTGCCGGAGCGGATGACCTTCGCCATCTCGGGCTCGTACTCCTTCAGCGCTTCGATGGCACTCTCCGCATTCCGTTCCTGCAATTCGAGGGGATGAACGAATGTAAGCGGAGGGAAGGGAGTTACCTGCCACACGCCGACGGTCGCATTGGCGATCAGGATGAGGAGGATGACGAACGGCTCGACGAACGCCGTGATGGCACTCGTCTGGTCGTCGTGCTCCTCGAACAACGCGAGGACCTGCAAACAGTTGGGTTGAACAGGAACGGGAAGAGAAGCGGGGGGACTTACGAAAGAGATAATGGCGGCCAACAACAAGATTTTAACCAAGAGATCATCGAACTGCTCGAGAATGAGCTCCCACAGCTTCTTGCCCTCCTCCGTGGGCATCTCTGAAAGCGGCGGACGAAATAATTCGACTGTTCAAGGGGAAACCGACCGTTGAAGCCATGTTTGGATCGCAATCGCTCCACTTGATCTTCCGTCAGACCGTCGGCCCCGGTCCCGAAGAACCGCAGGACCTCGTCGGCGCTCTTGGCGTGAGCGTCCTCCATTTCACACCCTGCAACGAAACAAGACGATTAATTGGCCGGAGAGATGGAATGCACGAATATTCCGCGTAAAATTCACGAATCGAGGCGAGTTGTTCGTAACGTGTCCAGAAAGCAAACAATAAGCGAAGAAAAAAGGCGGAATTCGAGGATAAATGTGCGCGTTGCCGGTGCGAGGCGGGCGAAAAAGCGGCAGACTATGCCAACGTGTACAAACCCCAAAGACACTTGTCTCGATTTCCGCACTCCCCGCCGACCAAACTTCGTGTGTTCGGGATCAAAAAATCCGTCCGCTATTACCCGACTGGACACCCATCGAATTCGCCCGCCTCCCCTACGCCGTCTCAACGTTCCAAGCGAACGGAGGGGGAAGGCGGAGGACGAAGGCGAAAAGCCAGCCGTCATTCGCACCTCAAAACGGAAGCCCCAGCGCTGCTCATCGTCTTGGAATCGAGGCGATTGTCATAAAAATGTACCCGAACGCATCACTTGCCCGCCCGCGCCGTTGATAAACTTCGCCCCCGGTTTATGGCCCCCTTAAATAAGCGAACGGGTTGATTACACGTCGATTAATTGGATTTCTTCCAAAACCGATGCAAAGCAGGGAGGAATTTCGGATCCAACAGGAAAGGACGGAAGCGGACGGTTTTGTCTGAAAAATCGGAACAAAAATACCAGAAAGGATCGAGGCCCGCGTTTCCGTTCGCCCGTTCCAAGTAGTGGGGAATGGGTGAGAAAAAGAAACTCATTATCATATCAGACGTTTGGGGGCGAGGAAGCAAACCGCGTCTCGCGGTCCTACTCATAAAATCACATGCCGCCCAACACCACCTACCCAACCACCCGTCTTTGTTGTTTTAGGACGGAAAATATCGAAATAAATGCCCAAAAACAATCCCGAAATTAGTCAATCGGCAAGTTCGCCGTGGAACGTCCCGGCGGGCGTGCATTTTGGGCGCGTTCTGACGTCAACAACCGGGCCGAATCATCCGATTCGTCGAGATGAAGCCGACCGGAACGGAAGAAGCGGTGTGGGAATCGGAAAGCGGACGAATTTCCACCGAAAGAACGAACGGAAAAATCATCACCCGCTTTTGCAGCAATTAGACGCCCGAACGGAGGCAAAATCCAACTGGACAGTCGGAATAAACACGCCGCAAATGCGAAACGAACGTCGCGCACTCGCCGCCATGACGTGTTCCGAAACCCGACGGCACATCCGTGCCACCTTTTCGCCCCGCTTGCGAGTCGCTTGTACACGCCAGCAAAAGATTCGCAACCGTCGGAAACCCGCAGCAGCCGGCAGACAACCCGCCCGTCCACTCTTTACGGTAGAGGGGAAAACGACCAGACGGACACGTTGGCATTCCGTTCGGGACCGCGCGCAACGCCCCAACGGAGTTCCAGCCGGCCGGCCGGGCGAGCGGCGGGGCGGGCATGAGGAAGGAAGACGTCAGACGACCCGCGAACGAATCGAATTGCGGTCGCTTTTGTGCGATGATCGGCGGCGAGAAAGCGGGCAGAAAGCGGGGAGAGCGGGGCGCGGAGAGGGGAACGCGACCGTCGACAAAAGACCTCCCGCTTATCAGTGCGAGCAAAACTTGTGATTTTTGCCGGCCGCAACTCACGATCTGAAACACGATCGGCGACGCTTTTCGCCCCGATTTATGCGAGCGCTTTCGGCGACCAAATCGCCGGCCTATCGTCGGCGAACACAAGCGAACGTTCGAGGGGGCTGTAATTGATGTCATTAAAGTGGAATCGAAGTGAACTCCTCATCTTCGTGCGTCGATTGTCCAAAGATTAAAGAGGAAAATAAAACCCGTGAGCGGCAGAGAGCGATTCGGCTGATGGCCGAGGAGTTTCGAAGCGGAACTCGTCTCAATAAAACTCGCTTCAATTCGAAACCGAACCGAACGAGCGCCGGAACGACCGAAAAGCGGCGGGGATCGCGAAGCTTCCGGCGTCCCAACTGGCGCCTCTGACCCGCCGGCCAAATGCCGCCGCTTGGACGCGATTTTTCGGCCGTTGATCCGGCGGATAAGCGGCGTGTGTTCGTTCCGGCCGGCTGTGTGGTTGTTCGGCCACGGATCGGGGCTTGCGGGCCGCCGCCTCGAGACGTCGGCTGGCTGGTGTGGCGGGCGGGGTGGGAGCTTGCCGCCCGAAACGAGGTGCACTCGGGCGCCCAAGGTGGATGGCCGGAGAAGACGGAACGCGGCGCCCCGTACTCGACCGATGCCCTTCTTCGCCGTCCACTCCTCGCTGCTTGAAACTGATGAGTCGGGCGGAAGGCGGCGGCCGCGTTTTATTGGTTTTTAAAACCGCAACAACGGGGGACCTGCAAAAAGGCGCCGAAAAAGAGCCGAGTGCCCGCACATGCAGCAGACACGAAGGATGTGACCACCCGCCGCCCCCGCAAACAAATCAAAGGAAGAGTATCAAATGAAGTACAATCACATCAGAAGCAGCAAAGAATAATCAGATGACTTCCCATCTAATGGTGCGTGGAGATGCCTGAAGTCAAACGAGCGCTGACCCGAAGACACAACTCGAATGTGAGCAGAACACAAAACATGTTGGAAGCGAGTACAACCGAGCGCTTGAACTGGCGGGTCGCCATTCGTTTCGGTTCAAATATGAAACGAAATGAGGAATGTCGAAAGGGGAACCAGAGAACGGCTGGCGGCCCGCCCTTCCCGAACGTCATCTTCCGCCGTTCGAGACGGCGGGCCCGAAGTTCCGATTGGGCGGTCGGAATCCTCCAACTGCCGACGGCGACCGATTTGCTCGTTTGACCTCGACCGCCCCGTCCGTCGGACATGAGCAGACGGCCGTTCAAAACGTGAAGAGGACAAACTCAATCCGGATGTTTGAACGAGGAGTCCCGCCTCGTCTGCGGTCGACCGAAGCTCAAAAGTCGGAGTCGAGCGATCGGCAAGCGCGCCAGCGGGGAGAGAGCGGTCGAGAGCCAACGAATTATGAGGAGTGAGGATCGGCGACGAGCATTCGCGTGAAGTTTTGAGGTTTCCTTCGTTGCGTTCTGGCCAGACGCAAAAATTCGAAGGAGTGATTGAAAGCGGAGCGGCTATCCCTCTTTTTCTTCGCCTCCTCACCGCCGGCCGCCTGTTTCGTTCGGAACCCCACGGAGGAGGAGAGGCGCCCATGCAAATACTCCGACAGTTCAACTGTCTATTTGCCGTCCGTCGGGCTGCGGATCATCACTCCCTTCCGACTCGAAGGCGGGAGTCCTGGGGCGGCGGGCGGCGTACGCGGGGATTTCGACGTCGTGGCCACTCGTTTTTCCTTGCGACCCTGCCGGGCGTGCGACGGAGGATGACAAGAGGGGCGATCAGACACGAAATGAACACGCGTATGAATGAGGAGTGCGTTCCGTCCCTCTCCAATCGGCTGTTCATGAGCGCCGTCGGCTGCCGCCGGTTTACGATGCCAAAAGATCACACGACCGACTCGACGCGGCGAAAGGTCGCAATGGCTCGTTTGTTCATGATCCCCGTTCGGCCTGCCGATGAAGAGGCCCGGCCGGTGGCCCGATCCCCACTTTGAGACATCCGAGCGGCAGCTGTCGCAATGCGGAACGGTGGCCTCTCCGGGCGCCCGGGAACACGAACAGAGTGCCGTCGAGCTGGACGAAAAGAACTCCTTCCAACCACCGAGCGTGAGATCGGCGAGAAAGCGAGAATGTGCCAACGGCACAGCTGCAAACCACGACCCCGCCGCCCGAATGGACGGAACGCGTTTCTCGTGCGGCAGAAGGTCGCCCGCGGATCCCCGGCGGCCGGATCACGCCCGCCGGGCGGCGGCGGAGTGCGTGAAGAGGCCCGGCCGCGTAATGACTGACGACCTCCGCCGTTCCGTCCGCCCGACCGGCCGCCGGATTGCGGACGGAGGCGAGAGGATCGGAGGCAAAACGGGGGATAAGTGGGACGAATCGGACAGAGAGAAAGAACGCAAGATGCTCCACAACTTCAAGATCACTCTTGATTCGAAGCCGGGATCAAAGCCAATCAATTGGAGTATTTCGAATGTGTCATCGCACTGTTACGTGAACCGCCCACAACTCAAACAAATATTACAAAATCCACGCAACAAAGAGCAGGAGTACACATTTTCTTTTGTTTTACTCACGAAAGAGATTGAAAGCGCAAGCAGAAGGGCTACACAGCGTAAAACAACATAAGGAAAAGTTAGTACGTAAGTGACAAACGGTTTACTCTGCAAAACCCGGGAGCTTGGCAAAAGAAGAGGATGACTCGCGTGTTCTGTTTAGTTGTTCGAAAAGAAGAACTGATTGGTCGTAAAACAGGGATCCGTGCGTCAAACATTCCGGCCGTGTGCACGTGGAACAAATTTGAGGGGACGTCAAAATGAAACGGCCACCCGATTCGTTCATGTGGACACTTTTAAACGAGCACATCGCCTTCTGCTAAGAAACGGAGAAGAAGGGATCGAATTTCACGGGACTGCAGCGGCCGGCCAGTCGGGAGTACCCGATCTCAAACACAGAAAATCTTCGAAAGCCTGCAATTGGACGGGGCATTGCGGGAATTTGCACATTCCAGAGGATCTTCAGGTCGTGAACTTTTGTACCCGACATTCTTACTCGACTCAATCGAATCCAAACGCTTACCGGACTCGTTAACAAACCGCGGGAGCACCCCTCGCCTCTTTCCACGCGGCTGCCCGCCAATTGTTCCCAAGCCAAAAGATCAAACTCACCCGGCGGAACGCAGACGATCGAACTCGCTTGTCGGGACGGCAGACAGACAAGAAAAACAACAACTGCGAATTGAACCGAGGCCCTCCGTCTTCCCTGACTGATTGGTGGAGCCGCGGCTAAAAGGAAGAAAAGGCGGAAGATGGATTGGAACGGAGATCATTCGAAAGTGCAAAGGAAGCGAGCGGATTAGTTGAGGAGGTGAAAGATCTGAACGGTTTGGTTCAAGCAAGCGACCTGCTCGTTCGGTTGATCGTTGACCGAAAGTCCAAAAGAGCAGATCCGAGGCGATCGAACGACGCGACGTTCTTTGAGCGAACGTCATCAACTGCAGCAGCAAACCGGACGGCCATTCCTCGGGTTGCAGACGACCGACGTCTTGTCCCGACGAATTTGTGACGTGATCGCAGCTTCAAGATCGATGCAATGCGAACAAGAGCGAAAGCTTTCCCTGTCTGCTCGTCGCCGTTCACGCCGCTTTCAGCTGAACGCCGGCCGTGGCACAGACGGCCGATCGGCGCCCGCCGTCTCGATTTCACGTCCGAAGGCGCACGTCAAACGGGCCGCCGCCGTCCCGACCGATCGATCGGGAGCACGCCGAACTTGCGGTCGTCGTCGTCGAGACTGCGGCACGACCAAACGCCCGATCGTCCGTCGGAACAAACGGCGCCAGCGGACGGCCAAATGGCGACAGCAGACGAGCGGCCGGCCGGGAAGACGAGACGAACAGCAGATCCATTGGATCGAACAATTTGCTTCCGCTTCCGCAATTACGTAGCGTGTGATTTGATTCCGGGCACAAATCAAAATGAGGAAATTGGTTTCGGCTCGCGAGGTTGGCGGGTCAAAAGATCTCCGCTTCGATCGTCCATTCGAATCCTTTAGCAACAGGGGGACAGTTCGGCATGGGAGGTTTTGCAAAAGAATGCGCGAAAAGGACCTTTGGTCGAACGGTTCCACTCGAAGAAGCAGCAGAAGGGCACCCGCTTCGCGCACTCGAAATCCCAAATCAAACGCTTCGAGTGCTCGAGGCAGAAACGAAAGAACGAGCGAATATTCCGACTGATCCCCGGATTCCGACGAATGTTCCTGCACTCGTCGTCTGCAGCTTCCGTTGTTTGCCGAAGAACGAAGCCAATTGATCAACCGGCAAGCGCGGCGACCGTAAAGCCGCCCGTGCGAAGCGAACGGCGTTCAAGTGCGAACAAGCAAAGTACAAGGGCAGAGAAGGATGCCACCTTCCGAGGATCTTCGGCCCACTCGAGAGCGGAGAAGAAAGAAGTCTGCTGCAAAGTTCAAAAGAAAATGCATGCTGATTGAATTTGGTTTGTCCAAACGTTTTGCACTTGCAGAAGAATTCGTGGGGGAGAGGCAGCGTTCAATTCACAAAGAGACCAAACTCAGAGACAGGCATTCTTGCCTTGAAGCAAAGGAACGTTCTGATTACTCTGATTACTGACTGTAAGACAGTCATGAAAAGCCGGGCTGAATCGAGCACCTCAGCTTTACTGGACAAAGAGGTGAGGTAGTACGGTCGGTGATCATCTAAGTGATGTCAGGGGAACTCGCTTACGCACAGACTGCTTTTGAGTTGTTCGACAAGTAGGGAAAGTGATCGTCCATCTGTGTCCTGTTGTTCCTTGATAGAGATGCCCTCAAGTACAGGCCATGTTCTCTTCCCATTCGATGACTCTTGCCACGAAGTTTTCATCCGAGCGACGCAAAGTGAGGAGACACGCGTGGCGTTCTGCTATTTTTAGCTCTTCACTCGAAATAAGTGCACGTATAAACAAAGAAAGCGAATGCAAACTCCATAGGGGTCGATCGATTATGATCCAGCGGTTTGAACAGTCGCCCGCCCACCAACTTCTTTAATCCACCGTCTTCCTTACGACCAAATGCATGGCGGCTCAGCTCACATTATTGAGTCCACTAATGAATTGATCAAGCAATACTTGGCGAGCTATCGCTTCTACAACACTCTCGCTGCAGCCGATCGTGATGAGCAGTTCGAGCGGGACTTCCGAGTGCAGGTTTGTTGCTCCTCACTTGATGCAATGATTGGATGAACTCTTGACTACAGGTCGACCGAATCGTCAAAGGGATCGCCGAATTCATCGACACGTTCGAGCTGGACGCGTTGATGGCGATCTACGAGTTTTTTAACACAAAGCTGTTCAACAACTTGGATGAAGTGAGTGCCTTCTTTCCTCCATTGGATGTGCACTCGTTTCCAGCACGAGAATCGAATGGCGTCCAAAATGGAGAGCGACATCTTCAAACTCTTCCTTCGCGAATTGCGTGCAGAAGAAGCAACTCGAGAAGTGCACCTACTTCTACGAGCGGATGTCGCCGATCATCTGCAACAATCCGCACTGGAACGAGTGGTACGCGCTCCCCTACATCCCGAATGCGAGCAGCCAAGAGCCCTATCGTTCGTACTTCTCGAAGCAATGGCACGAACTTCTGCTCGTCTCGCTGCACAACTTCATCGTGAATCGGATCGACAAGCTCGTGAAGCCGCCGTTGGTCAACCTGAACCTCGAAGGGGATGACGGCCGGGAACGAGGATGGAGTAAGTGAAGACGAATCGCTCGCAAATGTTCTCAATTTTTGTCGCTTTCTAGACAGCCAATGGGCACTTGGCGCTGCGACATTCGGTTGCGGCCCAGCTGATGGACGACTTCGCGATCATCGCCCAGCAGCGATCGGAAGTCAGGTCGACCCAATCGAAAGCCTCGTTGAAGAGCGTCCTGCGGAACATAACCGGCCGGAGATCGGAGGATTGATCCGCATTGTCTTTCGCTCTCACACCTGCCTTCTGTTGCTCACTCGTTGGAACGGCCACAATTCTTAATTCACTCCGCATTTACTGGTTCTTGCATCCACTTAACGCCCGCCAACTGCAAACGTGTGTTCCCTGCTAGCCAAATAAAAATCCTGTTGCTTACTGATGGTCATTGATGCGTTCTTCACGTTGTTCGCCTTTAAATCCCACCTAGTCGGAAACCTTTCAATAAATTCAATCAAGCTGTTTGTCGGCTAATCACGCATGCTGGGAGGTCTTGCGATTTCCAGCCGAAGTATTTTCGCATTCAAAAGGATGTTCCGAGGGCCGCAATTAGTACGAAGAGTAATAACAACAGAAGTTTGCGGTTTGTAATCGAAGATCCATTAGCTCGTTCGTTGGGATTCCGTTGCCCCCGCCTGCAGGCCGGGCGGGAGGGTGGGATGATGGCCGGCGGGGATCTCGAATTTTGCAGTGAAAGATGGAGTGGCCGGTCGGTTCGGACCTCCGCCACATTAAATTTCCGCCGCCTCGTTCGATCGGCCGACAAGCGAGACGGGCGGCCCATTGGCAGCGGGCGGGCGGCCGGGATGCGTCAGTCGGTCCGAGGGTCTGCCGATTGGAGCGGCAGTGAAAGGAGGAGGAGAAGACGGCAGAAATGTGGATCGAATGGAAGAGAACGAGAGGGCCGAGAGAGGGGCGAGCTGATCGGCCGCCCGGCCAACAGGTGAGGCCGCCGATCGCTCCCACCCGATCCGGCCGAATGCCGCTTTCTTCTTCTGCTCACCTCCACGGGCGACGGCCGACCCACGCTGCCGTCGGGCGACTAGTGGTCGTGATTGGGCGAGAGGAAGGCGGATATCCAGCGGCCTTTTTTCTCTCCCACTTGCCCGCCGGCCGCCGCCGCCGTTTTGCTGCGTAGGCGGCCGGCTTTGTCCCATCTGCCGGCTTCTTTTTACCTACCGCCCGCTTGCAATAAATGGAATTCGATTATCATTTCATGAATTCGCGCATTTCTTTCGCTGGCGGACGTGATTGACATGAAAGACGTGCCCGCGCCGTGCTTGTACCCGTTTCGGCCAAAGACAATGGGAAGAGGCGATTCCCGGAAGGCGGAAAGCTCGTGCATAAAATGCGGGAAGCGGGTGCGCAATTCGAGAGTTGGGCGCGCTAACGTCCGCCCGTTTTGTGCCTCCGACCGCCATTTGCATGCCGCCCGCCGAGAGCGCCCGCTCGCTTCGTCCACTCTCCAAACTGTTTGCAGAGGAACGGGGCGAAGGAGGAGGGTTGGTGGGCTGCTGATTCATCCCCCACGCTCGCCTTCTGTTCGCCCATTCATCGATTACTCCCGTTCGTTTATGAAATTTCCGAACGTAAAAGGAAGCCGCTTAATCACGCCCCAACCAAACGCCTTCAATTGTTTCTTCCGTTCTGCTCCCACTGCTTTTGTCGAAAAGCCCGTCCCGCCCTTCCGTTTGCTTCTTCTTCGCCTTCAGCTTTTCGCTCGTTGGCGGCGATTTTGGTAGACGACGAGCGGCGGAAATAGTCGGCGGGCGGAAGGGCGAAGAAGACGGGCGGGAACGAGCGGGCCGCGACTCGCCACGAGGCGTTTTTTCTCGCTTGCCGCCAGTTGCCGGACTTTGCGCACTGGCGAGCCGCTCGTTGCGGTCAGGCGCGCGTTGACCGATCGGGGCGGGCGGCCGTCTCGCGCTCTCGATTGAGTCCGCCGATTGAGCAGCCGCCCGCGCTCTCGCCTCCCTCCGCTTTCCGTCCGTTCGGCTCGGCCGCGGCCGTTCGGCAATTTCTCGCGTAGATCTCGTGTCGGATCGCTTTGGTTCCATTTATCGCGTGGATTTCTTCCCGTTTCTTTCAATCCGATCGTGATTTCAGCCGGCGGGCGTCTCGAACATCCGAATGGGTCGCCTGGAGCGCGGCCTTCTGCTTCGTGCGGGCGTGTGTGCCGCCCTGCTGCTCGTGGCCGCCAGTCAACAGTGGGGTCAGGATTCGGGTACGTGATCCTCCGTTCATTTCTGTTGTATATTCTCGAATTTGGTGGGACTTTTGGTTTGATTTCGATTTTTTTCCTGCTTCTGATTCATCCGCACGCAACGCCTCCAGTCGGCCGGCTGATTTCACGGCGGCCGGAACTGATGATTCACGACGTGAAAAAGGATTCCTTTTGGTTGAACGGAAGGATTTTTGGAGGAATTTGGGCGATCCCAACCATCCGCAAGCATTCCGCAAACAAAAGAAGTGAAACAGTCTGCAAAACAAATCGTTATAGCCCGCAATTCGCATCCAATCACCGCTATCCCTTGATCATCTTTTTCAATGGATTTCGTTTGCAGTGTCCGAGGGCGAGATCATCCCCGCACAGGCCGGATTCCCCTGCCACTCCCTGTCGCACGACAACTACAACCTGCGGCGCGTGCATCCAACTGCACGACTCGTGCGCCTGGTGCTCGGACTTCGTACGTTGCTTTCCTTTGATTTCTTTTTTTATTCCTTGGACTTGTCAGAGCTTCAACAACCTCACCTCGTTTCTCCCGCTGCGACACTTCGCAGAATCTGCTGGAGCATGGATGTGCGACGAACCAGGTGGTCAACCCGCAGAGCACGCTGCGGACGATCCTCCAAGAGCCGTTCGTCGAAGCGACCGACGAGGAGACGGAGAACATCCAACTCCGGCCGCAAGAAGTCGAGATCCGCATTCGACCGAGTAAGCCGTCCATCTGCCCGTTTCGTTTGCTCATCCTTCGGCATTCAGAATCCATGGCCCGCTTCGACGTGACGTTCCGGCAAGCGGTCGACTACCCTGTCGATCTTTACTACTTGATGGATCTTTCCTACTCAATGAAAGACGATAAGGAGAAGCTGTCGCAACTCGGAGATCTGCTGGGTACGTTCTCCATTCTTTTGTGCTTGTAATTGCCGGATGATTGCAGCCGCTCGAATGCGACAGATCACAAAGAACTTCCGTCTTGGCTTCGGCTCTTTTGTCGACAAGAAAGTGATGCCGTTCGTCGATCCGCGCAAGGACAAAATCCAGTCGCCCTGCCCCGAGGGATGCGCGCCCACCTACGGCTTCCGCCATCAGATGAGCCTGACGACGAACACCAACAAGTTCGCCGTGAGTTCCCTTTTGGCACTCCTTCTGTTTGTGATGCTCGTCGTTTGCAGAAAGAAGTGGACAAGGCCGAGATCTCGGGAAATCTGGACGCTCCGGAGGGCGGCTTCGATGCGATCATTCAGGCGATTATGTGCAACGTTCGTTCTTCCTCATTGATCTCATTTGATCGCCGGATTCCAGAGCACGATCGGATGGCGCGAGCGTTCGCGTAAGATGATCGTCTTCGTCACGGACGCCGGCTTTCCATTTTGCGGGAGACGGACGAGTGAGTTTGCTTTTGCGTTGATTCTTTTCATCCGCTTCTTTCGTTCAGCTCGGCGGCATCGTCACTCCGAACGACGGCCAGTGCCATCTGGACGAAAACGGCTACTACACAAAATCCACCGAACAAGACTACCCGTCTATTGCTCAAATCCACAAAACAATCAAGGACCACAAAGTAAACATGATCTTCGCCGTCACGAAGAGCAACAAGCATCTCTACGATCAGGTGAGACCTTCCCAAACTGCTTTCACCGCTTCATTCTTCTTCTCGCTTTGCAGTTGAGTGCCGCCCTGCCCGATGTGAGCTCGTCGGTCGGCGTCCTGGCCAACGACTCGAGCAACATCGTGACGCTGGTCGAGGAGGAGTACGGGAAAGATCGCCGAAAAGATCATCATGGTCGACAACGCGAACTCCTCGATGGGATTGAAGCTCTCCTACCGCTCCAAGTGCTTGGAGTGAGTCCCTCCATACCTTCTTTTGATATTCGCTCACTCGCCTTCTCCTTTTCAGTGGCCGCACCCTGCAGGACACGAACGTGTGCGAGGGCATCAAAGTGGGCGACGAAGTCACTTTCGAAGTGACCCTCGAGGCCACTCATTGCGTTGACCGCCGCGACTTCGAGCTGCACATCGGCCCGTCCGGCCTGGACGAGACCCTCCTGCTGAACGTGCACGTCCTCTGCGATTGTGACTGCGAGGAGGAGGTGGGGACGCTGAACGATCATCCGTTTACTCATCGCCTGTTTGCAGATCATCATCAATGCTCCCGAATGCAGCGGCCACGGCAACCTGGTCTGCGGTCAATGCCAGTGCATGGAGGGCTACGTGGGCGACCACTGCGAGTGCTTGAGCGGCGGCGAATCGGCGGTCGCATTGGAGGCCAAGTGCCGCAAGTACGTTCAATCCCATTCACGTTCTTTCGATCATTTCCGCCACGATTTAGGGACAACAACAGCTTGATCTGCTCCGGCCGAGGCGTCTGCAAGTGCGGCGTTTGCCACTGCTTCCCGCGTGCGGTGAGTGTTTCCTGATGGCAGCAAAAGACGATGAAATTCGTTCAGAACTCGGAGGAGATCGTCAGCGGCCAGTTCTGCGAATGCGACAACTTCAACTGCCCCCGCCACGACCGCAAGCTGTGCGGCGGCCACGGCGAGTGCGTGTGCGGCGAGTGCCAGTGCGCTCCCGGCTACACGGGCGCCGCGTGCGAGTGTCCGATCAGCAAGGAGACGTGCTACTCGAAGAACGGCAAGGAGTGCAACGGGCACGGCCAGTGCGTGTGCGGGAAGTGCCTCTGCGATCCCGACTACTCGGGGCCCTTCTGCGACATCTGCCCCACGTGCCCGACCAAGTGCGTCGAGTACAAGCCGTGCGTGATGTGCCAGCAGTGGCAGACCGGCCCGTACAACGAGTCCAAGTGCGCGGAGTGTCCGTTCACCGTCATTCCCGTCAAGGAGCTTCCCGGTACGTACTCACTGCTTTGATATCCACTCATTTCGTTCCGCTTTCAGTCCTGAACGTGAGCGACAGCGAGACGTGGAACGAGTGCCAGTTCGTGGACCCGGCCGACGACTGTACCTTCTACTTCCTCTACTACTACGACGGCCTCAACAATCTGACCGTCTGGGTGAAGGAGGAGAAAGGTGGAATGGATCCCCTTCGATCTTCGTTCAATCACCTCGTTCGTTTGCAGACTGCCCGGCGCCCCTGCCCGTCCTCGTCGTTGTCCTCATCGTGATTGCGGGCATCGTTCTGTTGGGTCTTCTGCTGTTGTGCCTGTGGAAGCTGCTCACCGTCATCTACGACCGCCGGGAGTACGTCCGCTTCGAGAAGGACCGATTGAACGCCCGATGGGATGCGGTGAGTGATCGCGAACAGAGTTCTTCAGTCATTTTCCTTCTCTCGCTTTCAGAACGAAAACCCCATCTACAAGCAAGCGACCACGACCTTCCGAAATCCCGTCTACAGCGGCGAAACGAGACAGCGATGAGGAGAGGAAGATGTCGACCATTCACGTGCTTTATTCTCGTACTTCTCGTTTCCTCCATCTCTTCCAATTCTTCTCATCTTATTTAAGCGTTAGTGTTTGTTTCTTTTTGTAAATAATCTGGGTTTCTTTTCGATGCCCTTCCACCTGCCCTCCCCCTTCACAATCTTTTACTTAATTATTCTTCTAACCATTTACTTTTCTGGAACTCACAAGTGCCATTCGAATCGACCATCAGCTCTCAACAGAAGTTTGCTGATGGCGATCGCCCGCATTTCCCCTTTTACCCCCAACCCAAAGAACAAAAGCAGCAATCCGTTCGTTGTGCTCAAAGCCCAGAACAAACTCCTGTCCACGCCTGCAATACTCGTCCGTCCGTCCATCTCCTCCGCCCTCCACGTAGTTCACGAGAAATATCCCCGTTAATAACTGCCACAATCTTCGTTTGTTCCCTCTAGTACGTCTACTTTCAGCTCTTTTGTTGCCTTATTCGATTCAACCGCTTACAGGTCTTCTTTGTCGTTCTGTTCCCTGAGTTGTTTCCCTCTTTGCATTTCGTTTCTTTTGATTCTTGTGCCACAAAATAAAGTCCGTCCGAATCAATCCCGATTTCGGGACTCGTGTTCTTTGCGAGTTTATTCGTGAAACAAATGAGTGTGTACAATTGGGACGCAAAAAGGGGAGAGTAGGAGGACGTTGGATGGAAACGAAATACACGAACAGAAGATTCTCGACGAAGATGCGTAGAAATGCTCCCGCGTAGGTGAAACGATTGCAGTTCGGGTCAAACGGAAAACGGAGAAAGCTGAATGTACAACGGTGGGGGGGACGAATATGTACTCTTGGGGGGGGGGGGAACAACAATCGCTAGAAGTGTTTGCAAAGATCGAGGTGGATGCAAAGCGGAAGAAATATGTTCGAAATTTAAGTCACCGAGAGTACCCAGTCGGTTGGAGGAGGGGCGGAGGGGAGATGAAGGAAGAGCCGAGTCTCGGATTAAAGAGCCCCGCTTTGGTCCGCATTCGACATACCCATTTTGTTGCTTGACTCAATCATTTACAGGACGTTCGAGGAGGAGGGCGGAGATGAATGAGGGGAATCATTGGCTGCTTGTTGTATGGCGCGACGATGGCTGAACGGAACGAACGGAAGACTCGGGACGAACGAGAACAGGAGGCACAACAACAACCCTGCGGTTAGCGAACAGAAGAGAAGACCTCGGAAGGAAGGCAGTTAAAGTGAGCAAAGGGACGTCGGCGGAGAGAGGAAGGCAAACTTCGTGGTGGACAGAAGTGGGATCCGAGAAGGCGAGTGACGAGGCGTTTCGATCAGCCCTCCTTGAACTCGTCCACTTCGGCAGCGGGCGCGGTCGCGCTGATGATCGAGGCCATGGAGGCGTTGGCCAGGTCCGCCGGCGGGTCGAGGATCAGGAAGCGGAGGATGTCCGAGAGCGAGATGATCCCCACCACGCGCTGGTCGTCGTTCGTCACGATCAGCCGGTGCACCTCCGCCTTCACGATCGCGTCCACCACTTCGGCCAGCGTGTCGTTCTCGGAGCAATTGCGAACTCCTTCGAACCACTGGAAACTGAGGAAGAGAAATGAACGAGTGGACGGAAAGCGGGGAACTCACGTCCGACCTGTGCTTCAAGGCCTCGTAGACGGAGACGTCCAGATTGCTGTACGTCTTTTCGGCGGCCAGATTGATCGCATCGAATTTCGCGTACACGTCCACGACCTGCAAGGAGAGACACATAAAGAGTCGGATGTATAAAGGAAGCTGCAGGAAACTCACCCGTCCTTCTTCGTCCAGCAAAGGCAACGCGGAGACCCGTTTTTCCAAGAAGATCGTCAACGCCTCGATTAGCGGCGTGTCCTTCGAGATGGAGCAGATGTTCTCCCACGAGCCGATGCCCAACTCGCGCGGCGTCTTCTTCATGAACTCGGGCGTCGGGAGGTCGGCCATCTGCAAACAAAGGGGTGATCATTGTCCGCTTCGTTCGATTGGTCCTCACGTAGAGCACGAGAAAGCGGATGATCCGCTTGTGCGTGAGGATGTACAGGATGTTGCCGGTGTCGTTCTCCAGCACCGGCAGTCGGTGGATCTTGTGCTCGCAGAGCAGCTCCACCGCTCGGAACAAACTCTCGCGCGGGTTGATGCTGATGAAGGGCTTCAGGCGGCCGTCCTTCCGGAAGCACTCGCGCCACGTGCGGATTTTGTTCTGCTCCAGCTCTCGAATGCCGTCGCTGACCGCTCCCTTCGTGTAGTACCTGCAAGCGAGCAGAAATGAACGAGAAACAAACAGAAGTCACTCACTTGCTCAGCACGAGAATGAAGTCCGTGATCGTGAGCAGGCCGACAAACTTCTGTTCAACGCTGTCGAAGAGGGGAGCCGCTCGAACGCCTAAACAAAGAAACTAGTGAGTGGAATCAATTGAGGTATGAACGAACCGTTGTACACAAGAGCGAAGAACGCCTTCGAAACCGTGAGCTCGGTGTCGAACACAACAACCTTGCCGCTGGTCGGAATGATGTCGTAGCACTTGTGCGCCTTCATGAACAGCGAGTAAACGCTCTCCTGGCTGTCTGAAAGCGGAGGGAGTGAATGGGAGCAGAAATCAGTCGGAAGGAAGCGGTGAGATTAAAAGAAGGCGATTGATGCACACCCGCGATGAGCTTTTGGGTCAGCCGGAAGGAGTTGGTCGACGAGTTGGAGGATCCGCCGGGGCTCATGTCCGTGCTCAGCAGGTTGAAGCCGGGCGGCCGTTGGAGTTGGAGCGAGAGGTGGCGCCCATTCCGATGGTGCGGGGTCTCGTGCTGAAAGGGGAGGGGAATGAGAACGAAAGTGCTTACTTTGGTCTAAAGTGTTTTGGAAGTCTTCGAAATCGAACACGGTCCCATGGTCGGAGAGCGGCGACAGATAGAAAGTGGGCGAATAACGGCGGCCAATTGTCGCAATCGACGCGCGTTTGCCGCCCGCCCCGTTCCGAGCGGCGAACATGCTGCTTTGGAAGGGGATCAACAACGAGCCGCTGGCGTTCAGCACTTTCGGCGAGGAGCTGTTGCTTCGGTGGTGCCGTTCACTTGCCGAATGGTGCAGCAGGCATTGGCGGGGTTGCGGGTCGCTTTGCGTGCAGCCGGGCGGGGCGCTGAGCAGTTGGGCGTGCAGATCGCGGGGCGAAGTGATCGAATCGGCATCCCCGTCGTTCGGCAAACACGTGCAGTTGACGTCGACACTCAGCGGAGATCGCGGGCCGTCGCCGGAGGCCGAAGACGGCGGAGTAGTGAGACTGAGCGACGGGAGGCCGAGGACGGGATTTGCGCTGCGGACGCGCATGCGGTTCGCGAGAAGCGGCGGAACACGCGATTTCAGCGAGCCTTTCACGGATAGCCGGCTGGCCGGACGGTTGGCGGTCGCGGGCTGGGCGGCGGTCGTGTTCGTCGAGAGCTCCTCCCCTTCCGGAATGCTGACCGTCGATCGGGAGAGCGGCTGGGGGTAGTAATCGCTGAACGGCGAGACCGCGCCGCCGTCGTAATCGCCGCGGCCATCGGAGCCCGTCGAGTTGGTGGACGAGTGGGAGGTGGCCACGATTGCCGCTGCGCCGCACGCCGTCTCTCGCGGCTCGCAGATCTGCGGTTGTTGCCGTTGCACCGCCGCGCCGATCAGACTCGGTGGGGCGTTGGCGGGAGTGGAGGGCGCCGACGAAGAGTCGGAACTCTCGGACTTGTTGTTCCGATTCTTATGCCACAGAGCCTTCCGCAGTGAGCCGCCTTTCGTGGCGAACATAAGAGGCGATCAGGTCGCCCGAACGCGCGGAGTCCCGCCGACAGCTGCTGGCCACCGTTTGCGCCGTTTTCCCCGTCGATGCGGCCGCCCGCGCGTCCTCTGGAATTGCGCGCATTACCTCTCGATCGTGCACGACCGTTCACGCACGCACTCGCTCGACTACGCGCCTTCACTCGCGAATGAAAAGAATTGGCCGCTGGCCGCCGAAGAGCAGAACGCGAGCGGTCGTGATCTCTCGCGGCACTTCTGCATCGTTCGACTCATAAACACGTGACCGGGACGAAAAGCGAACGCGTAAAAAGGATGCGGGCAAATAGCCAAGCGCTCTTGATTGGCAGCCGTCCTTCGCATTACGTGGCGTTCGTGTCGGAGAGCGGCGAAAGGGAACGGGCGGCGAATGAAGGGCGAAGATCTCCGCAAATTGTAAGACAAGCGGCCATTCCACGACCAGCTGCTCGCCCCAACGAACTCCGGCTGGTTTTTGCGTTTCGTGAACAAACATTCCATCACTTCGGCTTTCGACCCAATCCGCAAGGCTCGACCAAAACACGCACCTTCGAATTGAAACAATGCGGGCGTTGCTCTCGGCCGAGTTGCGCATTGGCACGTACGAAACGGGCGGGCCGCAATCCGTCACGAGTCGCTTGTTCGCGAAACGAACGGCGAGCGCTTGAAGACGGACAGGCGGGCGGCCCAAGTGGCCGCAGAAACCGGGCGGCGTAATTCGGCGCCAAAGGGGAGGAGCAGCGGCCCGAATGAGGCGGTTAATTTCGAACCGCTGCGAGAGTCACATGGACAAAAACACCGCTTGCCAACGGCCGGCGTCCTCGGGAAGTAGCGGCGGAAGGGCCGAAATGCAAAGAAGCTCGGCAAAAGAGCGGTGAGAAGGGGCAAACACACTTGACGGAGTTGGGAGTTCCTTTTTCCTCCTCAACTTTGGCCCCATTTCCTGCAAACGTCCCGAACCGCGCGCGCCGTCCGCAATTGGACGACAAAAAGGCGCCGAAAGGGGCGGGCGGCTATCGCCTGCGGACACGACCGAGTGGGATGAATGGCCGAACGCGCGTACTAATAAGCGAGGGAATTAGAACGACGCGCCGACCACCGCGGACCAATAAGAAACATGCGAGCGAGCGGGGCGAAACTCTCTCATCGCGAATGCGCATGCGGAGAACGAGCGGAGCACGTGGACGCGAGAACGCATGCCGCATCGTACCAACCGAATTGGCGACTTGGAAAGCGGAGACCCAAGAACCTTCTTTCTTCGCCTATCGGACGGAACGCCGCGGAGGACAGCCGCCGCCGGCCCGGTCGTGCGGAACGCGTGGCGAACAGCCGAAAAACGTCGCGACCGCAACCAAAGGCAACCGGTGCGGCAGGAGAGCGCGAAGACGACGACGAGGAGGCAAACTGCCGCAACGGACGGCTTCGGCCGCCGCCCGCATCTTGCGGCTTGCCATCGGTACGCGCGCGCGTCTTATTCCGCCGTTCCCATCGCCATGACGGCGAACAATTCGCTCGTCCTTTTGGGCGGCCGGCCGCAAGGGTATTCTTTCCGCTCGCTTCTTCATTTCGGAACGACGAGCAACACGCGGCCGTTCGCCGCCGCCTTCAACTTTTACTTTCCGTCCTGCTCGCCGCACGCTGCCGTTTGTCTTGCCCCCACGTTGCGGACGTTTCTTCTTTCTTTTCACGGGTTTTTACTGCTCTTCCACCAGCGCAAACAACCTCATGGACCGACCGACCGAGCGGGCAGATTGGAGAGCGAGTGGAGGGACGAGAAAGCCAAACCCAGCGGCAGGAGGCGGCGAGCGAGCGGCGGCGATGTGTTGAATCGAGAGTTGGAGCGTCTTTTATTTCCCCGCGACCATTGGACGCCGACTATAAATTCAGGACCAAAAGATCAACTGCTCGCAGAACGACGGAAGCCGGAACGAGCGCCCGATCGAACGGGCCGCCCGCTTCCGTCATCAAACAAAAGAGGCCCTCGACAAGAAAAGAAAGAACGGAATCGAATCAAGAGGCTCGTTTGACGAAATAAACGCGCTCGTAAGAGGGCACGTTTGCGGATAATCTGCAGTCAAAAAGACCTCAGAAATAAGCCGAACGTGCCCGTGCCACTTCTCTCCGCTCCATCCTTGCAGGAAGGAAAGAAGCCTCGTTGTTTTACGCGCAGCCATAAGCTCGGTGCTGACGAAGAACGCTTGAGTAGTGCGGGCAATGAGCACAAGACTTCAGTCCGCGGCTTTCATTCGCCAACGGAAAGCCCCGATGGTGTCGTCGGTTTTCGTTTCATCCGCTTATTGGGACGAGAAAAACCGGCCGACCTGCCTGAAGTGCGGGACTCTACTCGACTAATAAATGCGAGATCTAATTTACAAAAAGCCCCGAATCCAGTACTAACAGACCGTCGACGACTTCAACGACCGTGGGACGTGTTCGAAGGTTCGATTTCGAAGATTTCCGAAACATTTCAGAGCAATCAAACGGAAACCAACCTCGGGGATGTGGACGGCCAGGTCGCCGCTCTCGTCGGCTCCAGAAACGCGGACTTGGGGCGAATCCATCGGTCGATTGTTCGTGCCGCCGAATCCGAAGGACAAACGACGATCCACGCGAATGGGGGCCGTCGAAATGCGCACGTTTCTTCGGGTGTTCCCGCCTGAAAACAGTCGAAAGTGATGCGAAACAAGAACGGCGGAAGAACACGCGAATAATTCGGGGAACAAACTAAATACAGACGATCCATTCACTGGAATAAACCGAAGAAAATTTCTGATTTTACCGGAAATAATCGGAAGCACGTGTTTTGGATCGAAATCGCGCCATTGCGAACAACAAAAACCGCCTGCGGTGCGTGTGAATGGGGAACGTGATTTTCGCGAAATGCGAGCAGTTTCGAAAAGGCGACGGAAATTCAAGGGAAATCGACACGAAAAAGTTATGATTCCATTCTGGAAATCGGCCGCCAATTTATGATGACGTAGAAGAGCGGTGGGGCGGGAAAGAATCACCAAACCACAAGCCAAAGGGCACCCGATCGGTCGGAAGCGAGCGGAACGAAAAGAAGCCGCAACGTCGCGCGCGCGTAATCAACTCGCCCGCTTTCTCCACGCCGACCGCCCCGAACGCACTCCCGCTTGACCGCCGCCCATAAAGACCGGGCAAACCGACGGGAGGCGAGCGGGCGACAGACGGGCGCGTCGGCTCAATCATTCCCGTCCTTCCGCCCGCCGCCCTCCGAAACATTCGCCCCGCCGTCATCACTTGTTGTGGGCTTATGCAAAATCCGAAAAAGTAACGGCGAAGAGGCGCTAAAGTTAGTCAGTGGGAGGCGGGTGGGTGGGTTCGGGTCGTGGAAACGGGCGAACATAAACGGGCGGCAGAAAGAATTAGAAAGCGGAGGAGGAGGAGGAGGAAGAAAAGGCGAGACGAGCGGGACGCGTCGCAAAATGCTCCAATAAATTCCGCTCCGGCTCGGCCGTCCACACCGGAACCAACGCGCCCATTTCGCCTGTTTTGTCTTCCGCGCCCTCAAATGGGAATATTTGGCGGCGAATCGGACGTGCAATCAGAGGGAACGGGGATGAATGTTGATATTCGCCCCGCTCCCAACCGCCGCCTTCTCGTGTGCACACAACAGACACCCGTTTCCCCCTCCTTCCTTCCGCTCGACGTCACTTGCCGGTCGTCTGGGGTGAGCCGGGGAAGTGAGCGGGAGGTCTTTGAGTGTTGCACGTAAGTTGTGAAATTGCCTCCAGAGACGCGTGAAAGCGAGACCAACGGGCACTTGCGATCAAAGTACCTTCCCGATTCGATAAACACGAGTGAAAACAACTTCAATTCGATTCGAAGAGGCCGGAAGTTGGTGGATTAAAACGCGTTTATTTCCGTCACCCCACTTTGACTCGAATACACAAGAAAGGACTAAAGCAGTGAGGGGTCAGAGAATAAGACAGGAAGGATGCGAAGTGTTGGGGGAAGTTGGAAGCGGGATCCAAGTGAAGGCTGGAATCGGACTCGTACAGGACAGCCAGCGACGTCTACTCCTCGGCCTGAAAGCACGACGTATGAGTGATGCTATCTCGTTCTGGAAGGCTCACGATGGGGTACGTGGAGCGGAGATTGAAGGCAGAAACGTTGAACGAGGACCAAGGCCTCCTGAATGAAAGGGCGATCGGAGCAAGAGGTCGGGACGGAAGATGACTTACCACACGGCTGAGCTGTCCGACGGGGCTTTGTTCATGGCCCGCGCAGTCGAGGCCTTCTCTTGGCCGGCCTTCGTCCTAAATGCAGAAGTGTTGAGTTTCTTCTGCCCACGATCGACCACTCGCTTCTTCCTTGATGGCCGGGCAGCGGATGTCCGAGTTGTTCGGCGACAAGATGAGTCCCCAGGTCCGCGGGAAGAAATTCAGATCGTAGTTTGTGGATGTCGCGGGCGATCGGGCTCTCGTCGAGGACGAAGTCGACGTTCTCTGCAATCGGCAAGTGGAGTGAAGACCTCTTCTTCCATTCACTTACTCGGATGCTTGGGATGGACGGGAGTCGACTCGAGGAACGAGCGGTACTTGATGGACGGGAACGACGCGGAGCGTTTGAAGGAGTTCGGAGTGTCCAGGAGGGAGACGCTTTTGTTGGACGCGAGGCTGTTCTGGCTGGTGCCGAATTTTGGCGCTGACCGCCGTCTGGGTGGTCAGATCCTGAAGGCGGTCCCAGTCGATGTCCACGCTCGCCCGTCTTCTGCTTCTCGATCAGGACGCTGTCCGAGTGCAGCCGGCGGCGGAAGGAGTCGGCCTTCGGCTCGGTGTAGCTCTCTGCAATCGAGGGATTATTCGTGCTCGGATGGAAGAAGGAACGTACTTTCCTTCGCGGGGATCTCGACGACGGCCGGCTTCGTCTTCGCGCGGTCGAGGAAGCGGAGGAAGAAGCTGAAGAGCCCACTTCCGCGGTGTCCACGACGCTCGTCGACGGCCATCGAGCGCGCGCTCTCGTCTCCGTTCCGGGGGCCGACTTCCATCGTTGAGGATCGAGGGGCCGCCTAAAAAGCGGTCATTAATTGGACGAACGGGAGAGCATCGGGGACGAGCGCGGCGAAACGAGCCGCTCGGCCTGTGAAATAAACAACGACGGAGCAAACGCAGTGACGAGTTCTCGATCAGCGGCGATCGCGGGCGGGCAGAATGAACACCAGCGAGCGGATGGCCCGAGCGGGATCGATCGCGACTGTCCGCCGCCGCGAATGTCGGTGGAAAGCGGGAGAAAGCGGCGGACGGGGCGGAGGGCCGAAAGGCCAACCTCTCCGTTCGAGTTTTCCCATCGGTCGGATCGACGCCCGCGAGTGATCGCGAGGCGGCCGGCGAGGGGCGCTTCCGGCCAGACCGTCCCGCGATCTCCCGCTTGCGTGCGGCAAATCGTTCCGCCTTCTGCGGCCCCTCGTCGAGCGGATTCCTCGCAGCAGAGACCATCGGACAAGATCGAAAAATCTGATTGCAAATCGATGGGAAGCAGAACGGATGGCATCATCCTTTCCCCCACCGCTGGACTTTTGGTCGGGAGACGAGACGAGAGGGGATGCGGAAACAAATTGGATCGATTCGCGTTTGATCAAGACGAGGGAATGAAAAAGAAGAGAGTGCGCGAGGAAATCACCGAAGGAATTGTCATCACAAACCGGCAACAAGCCAGAAGAAATCCCCGCAAACAAACCGAATGCCGGCCGATCGACGGAGAAATCCGCCCGTCCGCCCGTTCGCCTTCCGCACGAAGACGGAGTGTTCGCGATTGATTCGAGCGGGTTACGGTAGACCGCCGGACGGAAGGGGATGTTGGTGGTTTCTTTTCTCTTCCAGTGAATTCCGATAGAAAAGAAGTTTATTGATCGTAAAGGGAATAAAAGAGAGTGTTGTGAATCAAACGAGAGGATTAAAAGTCGTAGGTTTCCTTCGATTTCTTTAAGATTCGGTTCTCCTCCTCCTCGCTCGTGCTGCTGCTGTGCATTTGGCGGCGGTTGCTGCGGGAGCGGGGCTGATTGTTGAGGTTGACCTCGACGGGCGTCTCCCACTCGGTGACGAACGGCTCGAACTTCCAGACGGTCGGCTGTCCGTAGTGCGGGGCGTCGATGTCCGTCTTCGACCAACTGAAATCAAGGCGATGCAATGATCCGTCCCCCCTTTGTTTGCACTCACTCGAACGGCGGCAGGTCGCTGTCTCCTCCGTACGTGGGGCCGCCGATCAGCTCGAGGCGGAGCTTCTGGAAGTACTCGTAGTTCGTTCCCTTGTAGTCGAGGCTGCCGTGATTCCGATGGCCCATTCCGGAGATCTCGTACGTGCCGTTGGCGGGGTTCAGGTCGCCGCGCGTGGAGATGGCCGCCTCGGCCGAGTAGGGCGGCGTGCACTGGCAGCGGGAGAACTCGTCGTGCTTGTAGTCGTTGTAGCGCATCAAGCGGACGAAGGCTGGCGATGTCCGTGACGTTGTTGTGATCACGAGCGAACTGACGAGCACGCGGCGAGTAGCCCCAGCGCCACCAGTTGTTCTCCTCGGCCTTCCGATCGAAGCCGGCCAGCTCGGTGACGCGGTTTTGGTACGGGATGTTGTACGAGGGCCAGTAGGAGTATTTGCGCACGAACCACGTGACGTCGCGCGACTCGCAGTAGCCGGGCACTTGCTCCAGGATCCAAATGAGGTCGCTGTTCGGCAGCTCCTGTCCCGGCTTGAAGAGCTTGTAGTCGACGACCGTCCACTGGTTGTTGTAGGTGCCGGAGTTGTAGCGAGAGAAGATGTCCGTCCACTCCTTGCCCGTGCGGGCCATTTGATTCGAGATGGTCGATCGAACCCAGCACTGCAGCTGGTCGGGCTTCACGTACTCCTGGTAGAGGGACTCGTTGAACACGGCGATCGTCGTCTCGATCGAGGCCTGAACATTCGAGGGTCAATGCCGAAAGAAGGTAGTGGAACAAACCAATCCAGAAGAAAGGAGAGTGTAGTCGTCAGACGAGACGATCACGCCCGCGTACGAGGAGAAAGAGTACGTGTGTCCGGGCACTTTTTCCTTGTCGTACGCGAACTTGTAGAGCTTCACCACCTCGATTCATCGTGTTGTAGCCGGACATGGAGACGTGCGCGAAGAGCATGTCCTGATTGCCCTCGGTGACCTTCAGGAAGCCCGAGCACTTGCTCGGCTCGGGGTCGTCAGTCAGTTCGGCCGGCTTCTTCAGCACCTTCTGCAGGTCGATGAGTTCTCCGGAGAGATGGAGCATCCTGAAAGGAAAAAGCAGTAGTTGCCTTAAAAGGATCAGGAAAGGGATTCTTACAAGGATGGGCTGCAGTTCGAACTCGACGACCGGTCGGAGCGTGTGGTTGTTGGAGTAGCCGTGGAAGATGCCCGTCACTTGCGTGTAGCTCAGATTGACCTGAAAGTGATCAGTTGAGAACAAACGACCAGCCGGCCGAGTTCTTGCCATCTTCCAGTAGTCGTCGTTGCGGGTCAGCACTTGGCTCTTGATCCAATTCAAGTTGGTCTTCAGGTACTTGTAACAGGCGCTTGCAGTACTCCCGCTTCTCGGGCGTCGGATTGCACATTCCTTCGACCGTGTTGCGGAAGTGGTAGTAGATTTGGAGGCGGGTGAGAGCGCCTGCAAGATCACATTGGCGTTGAAAGGTCGAGAATCACGAACCCTCGACCACTCCAGCAGCGTAGGCTTGGATCTCATCGCTGAGGTTGTGATCCGAGAAAGGTCTCCACCTCGAGCACGCCCCAACTAAAGCAGTTTTGTGTGATCCACCCGTTCGTCCTTCTTCTGCTCACCCGGTCTCGTTCACGCGGTTCGCGTACTTGCCGGTGGCCACTTTCGGGTCCTCGCCGCAGTCCGTTCCCTTCGTCAAGTAGAGCTTCCCTTCGGTCTTGTTCCAACAGGCGGACTTCACGTTGTACCCGTCGTTCTGAAGCGAACAGAAGTGAGATTTCAACGGTCGTGCTCCCACTTACCCGCGAAGCGCTCACTTTCTCCCGGCGGATGACTTCGGCGGAGTTGTGGAAGTCCTCCTCTTCGGAGTCGAACATCCGATGGAAGTTCTTGTAGTCATGGTGATCGCAGAGCACGGGCGCGATCAAACCCACGGCCAGAAGGGCGAACGCCGCCGACCGCATTTTGCCGACGGGAGCGAATGAACCCGCTTGCTCGAAGCGAATAGAAGAAAAAGAAGTTGTTGGTCGTCCGCTTGGCGAATTTTGTAATCTCGAGGTTAGAAATCGGCCGGGTCGTCTGTAGCCGGTCGCCCGGATTCTTATCAACTTTCGCCTGGTCTGTCCATGAAAGCAGCGGGTATTTCGAATCTGCTGACTGGCTGGGAAAAAAGAACGACGGTCTATTGTTGCGTCCATCCCGCTTTCGAATTCGAACTCTCTTCCTTTCGTTTCACCACCGCCATCCGTTCTTATCTCCCGTTTGGCCTCGTTTCATCAAGCGAATTAGACGAACAGTAGCGATCTGATGGACCCCTCCGTCGTTTGTTTTTAACTCTTGACCTCTGCCTTTTCGCAACGACCACCGGTCGATCAAGCGGCAAGGACGCCGGAGACGAGTCGTGTCAATCTCCGCCTTCTTGATGAGCATTTCGCAAAACCGTGCTTTTCTTCTCGACAGGCAGCTTCGTTTCAATGGGCACTTGATAGCAATCGAGCTTCGTTCAACGAGAGAAAACGTCCATCGACAGAAACACGATTCCGCTTGCACGACGGAATGCAAACGAGATCACCCGTTTGGTTGTCAAAGACGAGCCGGAAGTGGGACGAACGTCGAACGACGGAAAACAGTGCGGGACAAGCAGAATCACTCATCGCTTGTCGTTTATTCCGGGTTTAAATACAAGTAGCAAGCGGTAACGGCGGACAAATCAAACAACCTGATGCAGTAATCGACGTTTGGAATTTCGCAAAGGCGGAGAGCACAATCTGTTCGGATTTCATCGGATATACACGAGTTACCGGTTTCGTTTTGAGGCCGAGTGGCAACGGGGAGGGGGGAAGGGGGGCCGAGATGTTCGCTTGCTTGCCGTCAGCAATGTCCGCACGAGCGTGGACATCGGTCTTTCATGTAGTTGCGGAACAGGAAGACGGTGCACATTCCATTGCCCGCCCAGTCGCTGCACCACGAGCGATCGTCTTCGCAGCGCGGGGCCACGACGTTGACGGCCGGTTGGGGCGGCTGGCAGCGGCCGCAGGTTTGAGCGCAGTTGACGGACATGAACATTCGCCCGAAGGCCGAAATGCAATGTCCCCGACCGGCCAAGAAGACGCAATCGTCGCGAAGATCGTTGCAGTTCGGGATGTTGCCCGTTTGGACGGAGTTGTCGGGCAGATTCGTGACGGTGATCGGGATTCCTTGCTGCGGCAACCGTTGAGTTCGTGCCTAAATTCCAACGATTCAAAACGAAGCCACCAGCCGTCCGTCACGCCCGCTCGCCTTGAGCGTGAGCGGACGAACGTTACGCAATCCGGCGGGTTTCATCCGCTGACCCACTTCCGCTTACCGGTTTGCGAGCCCTTCGCCGGGCACACGTAGAGTTTGTTGATTTTGACCAGGTCGTTGTCGCTGAACCCCACACGTTGCCCGATCTTCACGCCGCTCTCCAACGGCTCGATGGTCGCCTGGCCGTTCTTCGAGAAGGCGGTCGGGCCCTGAACGAAAGCAATTGAAATTCACGGAACCACCACGTGACAAATTACGTAGTGCATCTAAAAGGAAAGACATTCAGTCAAGAAGATGGAGTGACCAAACTGCTCACCACGGATCCATAGTCGTACTTGGTCCCCAGATGATCGATCGTTGCCAACGAGTACTTGTCGAATTGATCTAAACGCACTCGATTTCACAACGGTTCGGATCAAAAAGCGAAGCATTGGAGCGGAAAACGGGAAGCAATTATCTCGAGCGGATGACTCACCTTCCAATCCCGACTCCACGTTGCTCCAAACGACTTTGATGAACTCGTCACGATCCGCCCGGCTCTGCTCGTGGAAGAAGCCGACTGCGTGATTCAATTCGTGGAGGATCACGCCTTTCTGAACGAAGAGCAGATAAAAAGTGCAAGGCGTATGATTTGAAGGGAACTCACTTGAATGCAGCCGTTTCCGATGCTCACTGGTTGTTTGCCTCCTGAACGGGCGTGTTCACTCAGTTCAGAAAACACGAAAGGAACACACCGACTTTGCCGACCATTGAGTAGCAGCCTTCTTCGGGAAGAATGTGCACGTAGTCGAGGTCGGCGTCCGTTTTGGGCACGAACTGGAGGCACGTCTTGTCGTGGAACTCCTGGATGGCCGCCGCGATTCTTTGCCGCCTACAAGCAAGTGGACAAAAGGGAGAACTTTTTTGAAGCACGAACCCGAAAGTAGTGTATTGCGTGGAGATTGTGTAGGGAATTCGTCCATTCGCCCACTTCAAGTAGCTCTGCCGAACGGCGTTGCGCATCACGACTCCTTGCGGTTTGGGTTCGTTCGGGTCCACGACGTCTGCGGGCGCCGTTTTCGGGTTGATCAGCGTGACGATGTCGCCCTCGAATTTGTCCGTCGCGTACATGGCCGAGTCGTCGAAATTCTCGTCGTCCTCATCCTGCCCCGCATCGCTCACTTCTCGTCGTTGGCGGAGTTGCCGGAAGTCCTCGTCCGTGAGCGTGGACTCCCTCCGCGACGTTCTTGTTGATGTACTGAACACAAAAGCGATAAAAGGATGAACTAAGTCGAGCTCTTGTGCGAAACAACAAGATGCTCGTCGATTCACGAACCTTGTTCGGTGTCGCCTGATTGCTCGCGGCGTTCGCGGGTGGACAGCAGACGAAGAAGGACGAGCGTGGCGGTCCAAAAGGGCAACACATCCGACCACATTCGATCGTACTCCACACACGCCACGAGTGAGCGGCGGGTGGTCGGATCGGCGGACGTTCAGACGAGTGGGCAGTCGGAAAAGAAACGAACCAACTCGAAAGCTGCGACCAGAAACGAAGCGAGTACGCCGAAAGCCGCCGTTCGGCTCACGTTCCCCGAATGCACGTTCGACGATCACAACAAATTCACTTAAACTCTCGGCTGGGCAGGCCGGAGAAGGACCGATGACGAGAGGATTTCCGAAATGCCGGGCGGATTTGCGCCTCGCGACTCGTGAGGTTCGCACCAAACGGGCCGGCGGACGAGCGGGCGGGCGGGGCGGACTGATCGCTTGCGGCTGATGATGAAAACGATCGCTCGACTCAGCGTTTTTGTCGAATGAGTCGCGGTCGGGTGAAAACACCGAAAAAACCCGCGTGTGGAGGGTTTAGTTCACGAACGAACAACGGACAGAACACACGCCCCAAATGGGAGGAGGGGACGGCGGGGATCGTTCGCCAATTCACCGCGTGCGGTCCCGCTTTGATGGCTCGACAATACCGCAACGGGGCGGCTCGCGTAACGCCGCCTAAGCGTGTTACATCGACGATTAAACCGGCAAGCAAGCGAACAAGCAGCGCGTGCTGAACGTGTGCCGAAGAATTGTTGCAGTCGAAAAAAGTGGGTGGGCGGAGGCGATTCGCGCTCGCCGCCGGTTTGACTTCTTTTCATAATCGAGTGGAACTTCCCGCCCGAACTGATTCCCCCATTCTTTGCCGCCCGCAACGAGCAACAAAAAAGAAGCCGCTGTCCACTCACGCCGCTCCGCCGTCCGCGCCGCCCGTTGCTCAGCAATCCGAGCCGATTTGCATGGCGAACACAAAGACCGAAGAGTTGCAACACTCACGAACAAAGTGGTCAGTTTGTGAAATCGCGAGCACGTGACTCACGAACGCGGTCTTTGGACAAACTTCAGCAACAGCATCTAATCCGCTTGTTTATTTCGCAGATTTCACGCGCGCCGAAGTGCGGGTTGAGGGGCGGAGATCATGAGAGCCACAAAGAGCAAAACCAATCTCTTAGCGACTTGAAATTACATTGTAATGATACGATTGAAGTGGCAGAACGCTTAGCGATATACTTCTTGTGAATTACTACAACCAACTGACTCCAATGTTTACTGTCACAAGCATTTCTTTTGACCAGCCAAATGCCCTTTGTCCAGAACTTTCTTTCGTTTGTCTGTGAATGTTTCTTGCTGGTCGACTTTTGGCTGCAAGTCTTCTACTTCTGCAAAGGATCGACTTAATCCAATCAGATTTTCATGAGAAAGGCGGGACAGGACGCTGGAACCGCTGATCGCTGCGGGAGCGCTCGCCCGCCGCACTTTGGCGCCCTTTTTCGTTCGAATTTCCGCTTGCTTTTGGCTTTCCGATTGGCGTTCGGGCTCTTCGGCAAGCGGGGGATTTCTTTCGGCATTACCTTCGTTTAGTCCACGAGTTCTGTTTCGCGTTCCTGATCTCAATCTCCCGCTTGCTTTGAAGTTCCGTGTTGTACGTGTTTTCCATCAAATTCCTCAATTTTCCCAATCGATTTGTTCGATTTCAGCGAGTGTTTGCGGCCAAACCGACTGTCGGGAGGTTATGATCGGTGCCTGAACGGGCGTCATTGGAATCACAATGGATTGTGAGTGATTTCCCTTCATTACTCTATTGTTCATTCCCCTCTTCAGCTTCCAAAAAGCCCAACCGGGTGCAGGAGCTGCTCAACAAGGCCCTCCAGAAGCGGTCGTTCCCGACTCTCCGCGTGGAGACGGGCGAAGTGGACCTGTCGACGGTCGAGCTCCCGTCCGCATCGACCGCCACTCCGACCACGTCGTCCAAGCAGCAACAAGGAGAATGTCGTGCAGGCGCGCATGGACGAGTGGCTCAAACGAGGGCCGCACGCCTCAGACCAAGAGCCCCAAAGTGAACAGTGGGTTTCCATTCACGATTTTCTTCTTTATTTTCGTTGTTTAGAACGGCTGGAGCTGAAGAAGAGCATCGAGAGCCGGCTGGCCGAACAGCGGCGTGAAGGGATCGAGACCCGCCGGCACGTGTTCAATGCGGACAACGAGATCTTCGAGGACGAGGAGGAGGAGGAAGAAGAGGAGTACGTGAAGCCCTCCCGCAAGAAGCCCGTCGCCGAGGACTCCATCCCCAGCATCATCGAGAACGACACGATGGAGCGCGACTTCGACGAGGTCAATCCGAACGAGGAGATCAAGTCGATTGCCGGCAGCGACCCCACCGACTACTGCGAGGAGTCCAACCACACGCTCGACGAGGAGGACGTTCAAATGGACGAGCAGTCGGACGAGGAGCAAACGCGCAGTCCCTCGCAATCGGACGTGGACGACGAAGAAGAGGCGGAGGAGTTGGAGGAGCAGGAGGACGAGGAGCCGCCGAAGAAGAATCACGTCAGCCCCCAGCCGTCGCCCACGTTCGCAACGATGGAAGGAGTGGACGGACAAGATGGCCAGCTTGAGTGTGAGTCCCTTCCTTTCAATCCGTTCTCCCATTCCTTGCTTGCAGATGGACGCTCCCGACCCGCCCGCCTGGCTCGAAGCCGCTGGACGAGAACCAGATCTCGTTTCTGCTCAACGACGACGCCTTCGCCAACATGACCGACTCGCAGATCCTCCAATCGGCTGCCGAGATTTCGGGCTTCGAAGAGGGAAACGTCGTTCCGGCCTCGCAGTTGGCCCGCAAACAGTCGACGCTCGGCGATCTCCTGGAAGAAGAGGAGGAGGAGGACGAAGTGCGGCCGCGGCACCAGCGAGCGCCCGTAAGCACCTCTCACTTGCCTTTCTGTTTACTGTTGTCGATTTAGGAAGCGGAAGCAACAAATCGACTCGGACGACGAGGACGAGGCCGCCCACCATGACGCCCGGCTCTACGTGCCGAACGCCGAAGAAGGTCGTTCGGTTCAGCGATCTCAACGACGAGCTCTTCACGTTCGACGACGGCGAGGATCGAATCGAAATGGACGCCGTCCGGCCGTTCGCCGAGCGCGACACCGTTCGCCTGATCCTCGACGATGACGACGACGAAGAGGAGGAGCTCTCGGCCTCGCAACACAAGGTCCGCTTCGCTCCGAAGCCGACGCACGCGGGAAGCTCGCAGGAAGACGATCGGTCGAGTGTCCAAGTGGAGGAGTCGACCAAGAATCGGTGAGTTCGGCGATGGCTTTCTGTTAGGGTTGATTCCTCTCGCTTTTCAGTGGAATGATCGAAGAGGAGGCCGAACTGTCCGGCGACGAGGTGTTCAGCGACGACGAGGAGGGCGAGGACGGGCCCGACGGGGACGACGAGTACGAGGAGGAGGCGGGAGATGCTGATGTTCTGCCGGACGAGGACGAGATGCGGAATGACCTGATCAAGACGCACATGAAGCTGCAGAGCATCGACGAGGAGCGGCGGCTGAATCAACTCAAGGAGCAGTTCGAGGGCGTCCTCGACCCCTCCAACAAGTGGGATCGCAGCTTCCGCTCCCGCCTCCAAGATGCGGACTTCGACTTCTCCGCTCTGGTCGGCGATCCGACGGCCGAGGGCGAGCAGGAGCAGCTGCAGGAGGCGGCCGAGGACGTCGAGTTCACCTTCCAGCAGTACCTGAAGAACAAGGAGATCGAGGCCCAGCAGGTGAGTGCTTTTGCGCTTGCTCTTGTTTTTTTCACCGGCAACTTCAGGAAGAGGAGACCCACTTGTTCTCGCTGGCCGCCGCTGCCGAGGACCCGTCCGACGATCTCACCGAATTCGGAGGTGAGTCCCCAATCCCTCTGCCCTTACTTATCACTCATCTCGTTTAGAAGCCTCGAGCAGCAACACGCAGAAGACCTGCTCCAACCCGAATGCCATCGCCAAATTCATCGTCGAGAACTACCACATGCGGTCGGAGGACCAGCCGCCGTCGTAGCCACGAGTATCCTTTCATTCACTCATCTCCTCTCTGTTTTATGTGCATTTTCCAGTTTGTTTTCGTATTCCTCTACATACTTTCATTGTTGTTCTCGTTACGTCAAGCTCAGTAAACACAACTCGCAATGGAATCAAATGTTTTATTGCGGCGCTAACTCGAGTGTGTACACAAATAAATTAACTAACGATCGCGCTAATCACAAACAACAACCATCGCCTTCACTCCTGCTTCTTGCGGAACTTCTCGCCCAAGTTTGCGCACCTTCTCGACCACTTTGGCGACGAGACTCTTGGACGGGCTCTCGACGACGGACGGGCTGAAAGCAAAGGAATGGGAATGAATGAAACGGAACTCTTCGAACTCACTATTTGGTGGTGAACGTGAGGAGCAGTTGGAAGAGGAAGGCGACGAACGTGCACACGAAGCAGATCACGTTGAAGGGCATCGAGAAGTCGGGGATCGGCAGCAGGATGATCGTCGACTCCGCGTGGATTTGGATCGCCGATTGGGACCTGAACACGAAGATTAATGATGGGAAGAATGTTCTTGCACGAACCACTGGCCGGGCAGGATGTTGAGGATCGGTCCGGGCACGTGGATGCCGCTGCTCGAGTCGGGCGGGTACTCGTCGAAGCGGAGGAATCCCTTCTGGAAGCTGTACGAGATCTCGCACTGCGACTGGGGCGGGATGTCGACCATCATTTCGATCAACACGGGAGCATTGCGGCCGTGCTTCGGGCTGAAGCGCATGTGAGGCTTGCGCTCGCGTCCCTGCAAAGCCACTCGTTCGCTCAACAAATGGAATAAACGAAGAAGACTCACGTTGCAGGCAAAGCGAACGGTGCTGTGCCAGAGATGCAGCTGCCACGGCAGCAGGTGAACGAAAACCGCTCGAGTGGGCGTGTTCGCCGTGCTCTTGATCGTCGAGATGAATTTGCCGCGAACGAAGAAGCTTTCCCGGGTGAACAACGAGAATCTGCAACGAAGCCCGTGGAATAATCAACGAAGAAGCGCCGTTTTTCTCGAACTCACTCGATGAAGTTCTTCTCCATCGTGGCCGTTGTCATGTTCAGAGCGGGATTGGCGACCAGCGCGTTCTTCTCGTTGGCGTCGAGCTCAATCGTGCGTTTCGGCGACTCCTCCAGCACGACGGTCGACTTCGTGGCCACCGGACACACGGACGTGATCTTTTGGCGGAAGATCGAGAAGACCGAGAGTTCTGCAGGCGGCAAAAGAGCTGGTAGATGAACATCTTGAGCGATCACTTACGTTTGCTGGAGATCGACGGCTTCAGCAGATTCATTTGCACGTGCGAGGACCACAGGCCGCTCGGCCGCAGCGTGACCGAGAAGGCCATCGAGTAGAAGAGCGAGTCGTACAGTTCGGCCGCATTGGTCAACAGCTCCGACAGGCCCAGCTGCAGCAAGAGAACAAGTGAGAAGTGGATTTAAAGCAGAAGAACTTACTCGCTGGCAGGGAAGAAGTTTCTTGAACGCCTCCGCATTCTCCGTGCAGATGTTGTCGCCGGTGAAACGCGCCGTAGACGACCGTCCCGTTGGTCGCGACGCTGAAGGCCGCTTTCGAGAACTTCAACGGCGAGTTCAACGACTGGCCGATGATGGAGAAGGAGCTGCAGAAGAGCCCGTTCAGCTGCTCGATCAGCGTCGGCCATTGCTCTTCGCTCCTGAAACGAAAGGGAAATGAGCGAAATGAACGGTTGCAAGAGGACTTGCCGAGTGAAGGCGTAATCGAAGTAAGCGACCACGTAGACGCCTGGAGCGCCGCCCAACTCCGGCGGCTGGCCGTAGAGCGAATTGCGCCAAAATCCCTGCGAAATGGAGAACTCCAGCTTCCAGAGGTGGTTGTTGCTGAGCAGCGAGTACAACACCGGATTGAATTTGACCAAGTGAGGATCTAAACGACGACAAGCATTTATTTGATCGACCAAGCGACGAACTCACCGGACACCCGCTCCGAGAACTTGAAGTTGAGCTGCGAGAGGACGAGGTTCGAGGCGACTCGTTTGAGGATCAGCTCCTCCGTGAACTCATTCTTTTGATGTGCACTCGAGGATGGCAGGAGGAGGAAGCAACAGAGAACGAAGAAACCCGCACATGAGATCCGCATTTCGACCAAACCCAGCAGAAGACTCGCTTTCTGACTCACGGCGAGTCCCCGAAATGGCCGAGTGCGGCGGAATGCCAAGAGCCGGAGAAGGATGCGATCGTTGCGGGAATTTTTCCAGCAGCAGGAAGAGTGAAGGGAGGTTCTTTGGTACCGTAGGCAGAGACGAAGCGATCATTGTGAGGCTGGGCATCACAGTGTATCAGGCCCTGAATCAACTGTTTGCCAAATCAAAGTCAACAACTTACCGAAACGCATTTCTTCTAGTCGCCAAGCCCCGCTGTTTTGCAGTCGATGAAAGGATCACTTGACGGGCGTCGGCGAATTGCTGGCTTCAAAGCCAATTACCTTGAGCGAATGCCGAACGACGGGGGCGAGCAGGCTCGATCCAACTTCAAGTGTTTTTGCGTTCAAAAAAGCTTGGCCGCAAGAATCGACGGACTCAAGTGCGCGTTGTCACCACCGCCTGTTTATTCCAAATGATTTCTGGCGGTACTTTGATTCGTTCTTTCAAAGCCGTGGCGGGCACACGACCAGTTCGCGAAAGTCAGGCGGAGCGAAAAGGCTAACCAAAGTTGAGGTCGCTTGACGCAATCGAAAAGGGCGGGGCAAGCGGCGTTACCTACCCATCGTCGATAGAGGGCAGCAAGCAGCAGTCGATCAGTGCGGTTTTGTGGGGTCGGATCGGGTCACTTCCTCCTCCCACCTTCTTTGTGCCTCGCGTGCGTCCGTGTTGTTGACCTCGTTTGGCGGCGTTCATTCGTGTTGATCGTAGGCTGACAAAGGGGCCTACGGTCAGCGTTTCGCGTCGGTTTTGGGTGTGTTTTCGAATGCAAACGGTCCGCTCACTGAATTTCTCGTCCTTTCAAATGGCGCAACCGAACAGAGTTGAGCGTTATCGTTCGAGTTCGGCCATCGATCCCCTCCGAGTCGCCGTCAGTTCTGTCGGTGGCACAAAATGGACAATTGAGCCTGACGAACAACCCGCGAACTTGGAACGCCTTCGAAAGAGTGTTTGGCGAAGATTCTGATCAAGTAAGTGCGAACGGGTGGGTGTCTTATGAGTTCCTTTCTTAGAGAGACGTGTTCGAGGCGAATGGCGGTTGCGCCCGTGGACGGATTTTTGAGCGGAATAAACGCGACGGTTTTCGCCTACGGAGCAAGCGGCACGGGCAAAACCCACACAATGCAGGGTCCAAAAGACGCTCCGGAAGGCCAGTGGGGTCTGATGCAGCGAGCGGTGCATCGAATCGTAAGCAGCCTGGAGAATAAATCGAGCACGGTAACCAAAAAGCTTTCTTATCCGCGGCCGGACTTCCTGCTTTCAGTCGCCCACTCCTTTTCATTGGGAGATCGGTGTTTCGTACTTCGAGATCTACGACAATGAGCTTCAAGATTCTGTTGGCGCCACGCTGTTAGAAACAAGAAGGGCGCCACCGCGTGTTCTAAAGCGGCGAGAATCCCCAAACAATTGTCAAATGCACGACGTTAAAGGACATTTTGACACATGATGAAACAAGGAACGGAAATGCGGGCTACGGCCGAAACGTCAAACAACAACGAGAGTTCCCGCTCACACGCCGTCTTTCGAATGGAATCTGGAGACGGCCGTCGACGAAGGCGAGCGCGTGGTCCAACGAACTTCTCGTTTGGATTTTGTCGACCTGGCGGGCGCCGAACGTACTGCTCGAATTGCCAAGTGAAGCTGAGCGCGAAGTTCTTGTTTAACTGCTAGTCTTTTCAGCCGCGCTCACTCACATCGTCCGAACGCTCAGTTCAAAGTTCGTTGCCTCCAAACAATTACGTGTAGATTCATCGGTGGCTTTCGTTTAGGAGGGCTGCGCAATCAATTTCTCGTTAACCGTTTTGGGGCGGGTGGTTCGTGCCCTTGCCGAAAAGGAGCAAAAGAAACACGCGAAAGCCCGTGCACGTGCCTTACCGGGACTCGAGACTCACTCGCGAGCTTCAAGAATCGTTGGCGGCGACTCCTGTACGACGTTCATCATCACGCTGGAAGGCAGCGAAAAGTGAGCTTTACGGCCGTATTGCCGGACTAATTTGATGCGTAGGAATCGCGAGAACACGGACAACTGCCTTCGTTTTGCGGAATCGTTGCGGTTTGTCTCCAACCGGCCGCAAGTGCTCGAAGAAGTCCGTAGCAGGGATGTCAGCGAACGTGAGAGCAGCTGGCTTGACGATCAAACCATCTGGCTTGCTTTTTACAGGATCCACCTTTATGAACACAGCTTCTTTCTTTGAAGAACTGCGCCGACACAAAGCGACCGCTGCGTCTAAAGCGGTAAACCGAAAGCGCCCGGCACCGCTGAACGAAGAAGAACCAATTGACAAGAGCGAATCCGATTCGGACAAAGAAAACGTTCGAACACGCCGCCAGTCCCACGCTCTCGTTGGCACGTCCACTTCTTTTTCGACCGCCAGTACTGGCCGATCGTCCAAACGACAAAGGATGGCGGCCGCAACGCAAAAGGACCATCTCAACACGACATTGGACGGCATTGACGATCGCCGCCGTTTTCTGGCTCGTCCGCCTTCGGGCGATGAGCAGGTGCTCAAAACATGTCTGGCCTCTAAAATTAAGAAGTCGGTTGCAGATTCGTTTTGTGCTTGATCTCATTGAGCAGCGCAGCCCCAAGGTCAAAGGCCTAAAGGCACTTGTCGAGCACGCCGAGAAGTTGTCGAAGGCTTTAAATAAAATCTACGGACGAAATGCAAGTTTTTTTTGGAGTTTTAAAAACACAAGTTTAGTTATTCAGACTTTTCAATTCCAATACGTGTGGACGGCGTTTGTTCCTAAGGAAGAACTTGATGTGATGACGGAATTCGTTTGCTCTGTAAAGAGCGGCTACTACAAATGGCGGGACTTCGGCAGGTTGTACAAGAGAGACCCGCGCGCTGTCTTTGAGAATTGCAAGCGTGCATTGGATCAATCGGTCCGTAATTTGGATCTTAAGGTTTGCTCTCCGCTGCTTCGAAAACATCGAAAGAATCTTTAGGGGATGCGTCGCGGCTTCGGTTACACACTTGCTTTCTTCCGCCAACACCACTTCACGCACGAGTATTCCACTTTTGAGGAATTCAAAGCAAGCGTTTTGGAGACGTTGCCCGAATTGCACCTTTTTGCCGAAGCAAGTGACCTTGCCGTTGCAAAGGCGCTTGATTCGCCTGAGAACCCTTCTCTCCGACTAAATTACCGGCTTAAGATCGAAGACATCCACCAAAAATTGGTGTTCGAGTTCGCAGAGCTCCCGCGCAAGGAAGTTGAAGTGTTTTTGTGCAAGGCGCGCAACGCCCAAGTCGTCTACGTCAATGCGAGTGTGGTAAGCGGACGAAATTACTGTTCACAAATGTTCTTCTTCTTTTAGTACGACTGCGCGGAGGCAGTGTTTCCCCGAGAGCAACTTCGCATTGTTCGCGCGTCGAGTGCCCGATTGGAGCCGCCGGCCGATGAAGTGCGTCTTAATTGTTGACACGGTGGCCACGGATCCAATGGAAATGATCGAAACATGGGCCCACTTTTATTCGCGCGATCCGAAAGTGCTCGAAACGCACTTCGAAAAGATTTCCAAAGCGAAGTTGCTTCTCGACAAACACCTGTTCGACGCGCTGAAGACGTCCAAGCTGAAGACGGCCGTGTGCGCGGCTTCCTACGAACAAAGTGAGTTAGTTGCCTAAAGCGACAAGCAAAGCGTTTACGCAACTTGTTTTCGCCCTTATCCGCCAATGAACTGTCTGGTGTATGCTTACATTTAGGTCTTGTCCAAGACTTTCCCAACGAGGAAAGCGTTTTTGTCGTTGACCCGGAAGACGCGACCGCAGACGCGACCGCAGATGCGACCTCAAACGACTCTTGGGGTATTTGAACGTGTAGTAATGCTGGTGCATGTTTTTCAGCTTCTCACATCTTGCTGATCACTGTCTATCGCTGTTTTCACATTTGCGTTCGTTGTTGAGCTTCACGTGATTTATTTTTCGCTTTCTCCAAAATAAACCATCAGTGTGTGCCAGTATAGAATGCAAATAAAAGGAACATATGTGAACTAAGTGCGCTTAGTTGCGACCACGCAGACGTTCGCTTAGACCTCCGAAAAATGCGGGTGCAACGAGTGGGCGTGCGGGAGATCATGTGCCAAGAGAAGCGTGTGTTCAATAAACGCCCGCCCCCTTTGGTTAATAGTTGGTCGACCACTCGCCCTCGAAATCAACCCACAGCCGGTGATCCCACTCTTGGGATCAATCAATTTGGGTCGAAGAACTCGGTGCAAAGAGCGGCCGGAGGTTTCAGTGCGACTGCTGGTCTTCGTCAAAACGTTTGGATCGCTTTGTGGCCCATCTACTCGTTTCCGCCGACAATCCGGAAACCTCAAGAAAACATTCGCAACAAGAAAGACCTCAAACCTTCGTGTGTCCATGCCGACTGGACGAGAGTCGCTGATTATATGCCACCTAATGGACAGTCCGACGGGTCGGCCGGAAAATCATCCATTTGACTGCTCCTCGTTTTACCGTTGACTCACCCCTAGGTGAATAACGATCTTGCCGTTCGAATTATGAACGGCGAGTTTGGGTGCGCTAACCAACGAGTACGATGGCTTCAAGGGTTTCCCGCAGAAGGACGTCCTTCCAACGGCTCCCAATGGATTTCAGATGAATAACGCGTAGATGGCCTTTGACCTCGCGGCCTGCAAGCGGACATTTTTATTCTTCATATTTTATAATCGGAACGTGAAGAGCGGCCGGCGTGCCATCCGCCTGCCCAGTTGGAATTTTCATCGACGAACGTCCACAAACAGGACGGAAAAGAGGGGCTGTGTGGGCTCTCCATTTCAAGCGGCCGCTCAATCCGGGCACATCCGCACGCGGATTGAAGTGAAAAGAAACTCCAAACAACGCGGTCATTCTTTCGAGGCTTCATAGCGGCCATTCGATTTCGATCGGTTGTTGTTGTTTATTGCATCCAATTGTGTTAGAACTCAGCGTCTACAGTATTTCTGCAAAGTATTCATTCGTTCTGTCCGCGAGTAAGAAACGTGTTAATTACATTGACCGCATTATTCGGTTGGCGGGGTTTCGAGTTCGTTTGTTCGCGATCCAAATACGATGATTTGCACGTGTGCGAATGGCTGTGGACAAAATCAAGGACAAAGCCGGGCAGTGGTCTCGATCTGCACCACAATCCCCGCACATGCCCAAGAGTCGCCTCCCTCAAATCTCCCGCCTTTTGTGCTTCGAGGACGACAAATCCGCGCATGAATCCGATGAACAACCCCCAAGATGCGCGCCGTTCACTCCCGACATGTCCGCCCCTTCTTCTTTATGTACTTTTTGTTCGTTCTCCTCCTAATACAATAACGAGTCATGAATGCGCGCAGGTACCCGCCGCCCTCCACGTCGCTCCTAATTTGCGGGTTTCCCCGCCGGTATTCACGATTCTCGGGTCCCAATTCCACGGTTCATCCCATTCATTCGGTTCGTCCTTTCTTCGTCTCACGGCAAGTTTAAAGACCGGTAATTAGACAGGTCGCATCGTTGCGCATGAGCCAATTCGAACCGAAGAGACGAAAGGGAGCCGATTGGGCGGCGGCATAATGCGCGAGGGGATCGTAACCCGCCCGGATGCCGGCCGTCCACTCCCGACGGTGCCGCCTTCAAATTTGAAGCGGGCGGAGGCGCTTATGCGCGTAATTGAATTCACGCAGCATATGGGCGCAGGGGGGAAGTCGCGCGCGCCGCTCGCCGATTCACGCGGATTGTGGCCAAAGAAAATCACGCTTTTTGGCGGCATGCCGAGTGGACAATGCGGGGCGGCGGCAAATGGACTCCCGAACGAAGGGGCCGAACAGGGCCGGCGAGCGGAAGTGCGAAAGGTGCGAACAGCGGGCGCGGAGTGGCCTTTGACTTGGCGGCCGGCAAGTCCATTTTTCAGATTGTTTCTTTTGGGGGCCTTGGCGCTCCAATCGGCGCGCCTGTTCGCCACCTTCCGGCCACCGCTGTCCCGCGCCCGCTAATTTCCTCTCATTAATAATTTTCTCGGCCAGTGCGTCAAAAATTCGAAGCAGCGGCCATCTTCCGTTCGTCTTCATTCATAAACACCCGCCGCTCGTCCGTTCGTTCGGGCTCACTTCCACACTTCGCAGCAACTGCGAACAATCGGACGGGAGTTCGGATGGCGGGTGACCTTTTGACTCCGCCCGCCTGTTGACCACCTTGCGTCCACCGCCGGCCGTCTTCTTTCGCGATTATTCGCTCGCCATAACAAGTCGACAATTAAGAGTCGACTGCGGCGATCGTGTGGTTTCCTTGGTTTGGCATACGGTAGTTTTGATCCTTCGTTTCTTTCGATCTTGAAGGCGTGATTCCCTTCCTATGACCTTACTCGTTTTGTTCTTTGGATAATCCGCCGCCCTGTTCGCCCATTAGCCCAACTGCCGAATGTGCAATCGACTCGAGTGCGGCCGCCTTTGCGGCGAGAAGAGCGGCGACTTTAAGCGGAAAAGTGCGCGAAGGTGAGTCGGCGGCGAGTCGACGTCATGTACAAAAAGGGAAGAAGCGAGGCCGATTGCGTACTTGAAGGAATGAGTGCGGGCCGCGCGAATGGGCGTTATGTCGAGATGACAAGAGCGGCAATCGGCTTTCATGCTCGTCGGGCTGCAAATTGGAAACGGCGCTCCGAGTTTGCAGCTTAGTGAGCCGCGGCGCTTCCCGAAGTTCAAGTGGGGGGCTGTTGACGGGAATGAGATCAAGCATCCGCGAACGAGAAGCCGCCCCCAACTCTCGACTTAATTCGATTCCCAATCCCTGCAATTGCACTGTGGGGGCGGATGTTCGGTGCGTTGGCCGTCGGTGAGGGCGAACGTTTGTTGTGGAGGCACTTAAAGTCGACAAAAACTTGTGTACGATCTTTAAGACGAACGACTACCCAGCAGGGCAATGGAAAGAAAAAATTTCCCATAGAAAAAGGAGTGAACAATCGAGGGAATGAAAGGTTCCCTCCGCCTTTCCCCCACTTTTCAATCGGACATCCCGCTGATTTTCCGCCGAAATTAGCCGCTTTCCATCGACGCACTTGAAGGTCGAAGTCAAGCCCGCACTTGGCACTCGTTCCGTCCGCCCGCCGCCCTCATTCATGGACCCACTTGAGCGAAAAGACGGCTGTCCGTTTCTGCAATAACACGGGGTCGCTGGGATTTATTCGCTTCTCTTAATCAGTTTATTTCTGCTCGCTTCCGACGACTGACCACCCTCCACTTGCCGCTTGTTTTCGCGCGGAGAATTCCGGTCATTCATTTCTCTTGCATTCCACAAAGTGCGGAATTTTGATCACAATTTTCAAATTGAATGGCGTGTTTGTCGGCGAACGCCCGCTTTCGCACGAAAAACATCCGTTTTCGACGACTCGATCGCATTCGACCGACGACCGCGAGAGTCATGAGACGACGGCGGTCGATGCGGAATGAATGTGTCCCTCGTGCCAAATTGCTCGCCTCTGCATTGATGCGCTCAAGTACCGGCACTTGGGCTGCAAATCGGGTGCCCGCGCCCGCCCACCCACCGCATCGCGCCGATTTCCGACATTTGTCACCCGCTCGACTGTTGGGTTGCGTAAGGCCGCTCGTCATTCCCGACCGCCGCCGATTGTCCACGCGGGCCGGCGACTGCTCGTTTGGTTTGTTGCGCAAAGAGTCGTTTTTTGTCGCTTTGTGCCGCTCCCGAGAACTCAAAGGAACTCCTTTTCTGATCGCTTGCTTTGCATTCGAATCTCTCTTTGGATGCGCGTTGCAGGCGATTAGCACGTGCGCGCGTTCCGCCGGCTGTTCGCATTTGGGGGCGTGAAGTCGGGGCGTTGATTTACGGCAGTCCGACGGGAGGCCACGTTGTTGTGCCAGTGGGGCGGAACATCTGTTGAAGTCACCCGATATCTGATTATTACAGTAGGCGCGCATAAAGGAACTCGAGGTCGTGCCGCTTTGACAAACGATCCCCCGCATCGCTCGTGCCCGCACAAGAAAAGAAGCTGCCAGGGGTGGTCGGTTCGAACAAAGGCGACTGGTGATTATGATCGGCCGGGGCGGGTATCTCGGCGAGTGTAAGCGGAAGTCCTCGGTTGTTCACGCATCGCTTGATATGAAATAAGCTGCGGTTTACAATGGAGCCTCGCAGATGGTGATAATTGCGCCCGCCAACCGAAGACGTCGACGATGTGGAGTGGGACGAGAAACGTGGGGGCAATTATTGAGAGCGGTTTTTGGGTCGTCCACGGAGAAAAACCCGCCCGAACTGCCCGCCGAGATCACACGAAAACCGGAACCAATTAGAGGCGGGAATCTCCTTTCGGACGGCCCAATTCCCACGTCTTCTGCCCTTCCGCGATTCGTGCGTCGTGTCTTGTGATTTCTGCGGGTTCATCCAAGCGAACTCCTTTCTTCTTTTTTCCACGAGCTTCTTTCTCTTCCGTTGGATCGAATGGCCCGCGCGTATGCCAATCATCCCCCATCGGAGTGCGTAATTGGCGACCGGCCGTTGAACCGAAGGAATCAATCGGTTTTATCTGATGGCCGTCCACTCGAATGGACGAGCCAAGGATAACAATCGAATCAGTCGGGGGCGTTTGATGAGTTAATCCGCTCCGCTCATTCCGCTGTCTTCTTTGCTGTTTTGTACAAACATTCCGTTGCGAGCAGGAAGTAGGGAAGAACTTCCGGCTATTCGTTGCGTTCTCACCAACGCTTTGATTTCTAAGTCGGGCAGAAGGATGACGGCGGATATTTCGTTCGTTACAGTACGAACGCGTCGAATGCCGTACGGGCTTCGAATAAACAATTTCGCCATTTGTGTATCGAATGGGGGGATCACTCAATCGACGACGTTCTCGATCATCACCGCGGCGGCGCTCATCGCTGATCCCGCACGAGATATCCCGTGTAAACGAACCGGCCGCCCCGCTTCGCCTCCCGACCGATCGGCTCACTCGCGCGCGCGCGCGCCCGCCCCCGTCCTTCGCTTTTTGTCCCACGCGCCAATCGCTTTTGATTGACGGCCGGCTAATAGTAATTGCCCGAAACCGTTGGAGAGTTTTTCTTCGGCGGCCGTCGTTCGACTGCGAGAATGAAAGAAGACGAGTCAAGGTTCTTCTTCTGCTGCTTCTTTCTTCCGCGCCTTCGCCCGCTTCCCGTTCGGCCCCCATCATTAGACGTTCGTGTCATTTGAAACTTTTTGATCGCGGCCAACTCCCGAACGGACGGGTCGGGCGAAGGTCACTCGTTTGAAATCCGATTGGTCACTCTTCATTGCTCGGCTATTAGGCGGTCATTTCGGAAGTGGCCCGTTTGAGCACAAGAAGCCGCTCGCAGGAAGTGCGCAATTACGCCCATCAACAAGCGGTGTTGGACGTTTGCGCAACCGACCGCCTTTCTTCCGCCGATACGAGTGGCTCGGCCGGAGCGGCGGATGGCCGGACGGGAATGTCCACTAATTCAAAAGAAGTTCGGCGGGCATGTCGCCGAGAACGAGTGGACATGGCGGCTGTGCGCGAATCAACAAATGGGCGCCGAATTGGTCGCGTGTAATTCATCCGACTAATCACTCGTTTGGCCGCCCATCCGCATCGATCTTCATCAATAATCGACTGCATTCTTCCGTCCAACTTCTGTCCTCAAACCACTTTCTTGTGCGCAATTTCCCGCGGCAACCGCTTGTCGCAATTAACCTCTTCGCGGTCATCTTCGCCCGCTTGCTGCCCGTCCGAGCGGAATGCCCGCCCACAAGTCGCGCGTATTTGGGGACCGGTTTTTATCCGCTCAATCCCCGCCAACCGTTGCGCGTTTCTTCCTGAACCGCGAGCCAAGTAGTGTGCAGTTGTTTCCGGGCCCGGGCGAATTTTGCCCCACTTCCTGCGGGCACTTCCGACCGCTGGTGGGGCGATCGGGACGGGCCGCGCGTTTGGGGGGCTGAAGGGCGCGAAAATCGCGGCAATTTGCATTCCCCGCCGCTCTTCCTTCTTCTCAACCACCCGGCCGGCCCTCAATCGTTACGCTGGGCATAATCAAAAGCGAGAAAACGGACACTCGAGATGTCCTTCTCGGTTGTTTTCCTCATCGCCCCACGCGTTTCAAACCCCCTTCCGTCCATTTCCGGTGGTCACTCGGAACAAACGAAGAGAGACGGCGGACCGCGTGTTGCGAATCGCTTGTTGTCTTTTGTTTGCTCATCAAAGCGGGCATTCTGCAGACCTTTTTTGCTCATCAATTGGTCTCTCCTTAAGAACTATTGGCCCAATGCAGTAAGGAAACGTTGACTTGAAAGTTTAAAGCTGCATGATTCCTGCTGATTCCACTACTTCCTTGCTATTCTTGTCGTACCCTTCTTTACCGTTTGCTCACCGGGAACCTTTCGGTTATCGAAGACGGCAGATCATTTGCCAATTCTGCCTTCCCCAACGGCACCACTCGTTGGTCTCCAGCATTTATATTTCATGTGCAATTTGAAAGCGTCGAGGCGGCAGAAATATAAGAACGTGTAAACACGATGGGCGCGCGGGTGTCCGCAAGATCTCCGCCCTTTCCGAGTGACCCGCTGGACCGCCCGCTTCGTCAACATCCGAGATGCCCGAATCGGGGCTTCGGCTCAAGTCCCGCCTTTGACCTCACGGGCGGCGGCAAATTGACTTTCAAGAGGACAAACAAATTGGAGGCGGCTCGAAAGTGGGCCGTGGATTGAGTCATCGCGTCCAAAAGCGATCATCACTCGAATTGCGGGCTTGTTCCTTCTCTGAAATTAATTTCCTGTCTAGTTGACGGCGTCTTACGAGTTCTGCTTACCGAATTCAAACCGTCGGGTTCGTTTTCCGTTCACCGCACTCCCGATCGGTGGGTTTGTTTGGCTATGGATTACTCGGGAAGTACATTGTTTGCCGGCGGAGGCGGGGGTCGTTCATTCAAACTCATTACCAAACACCTGCTCGTTCACGCCGGTCGGCGGGCCTCTCGTTCGAACCCCACGGTTCACCTTTCGGACGGCGGCGCGCGATCGGCGGACGAGGAACTCGGAGGTACAAATGAGCTTATCTCCTTGTCTTCGACGCGCACACGTCCCTCTCCCGAGAGCATTACAGTCGGTTTTATGACACGGTGAGGTCGGCGGGAACGCGTGGGAGGTGGTTTTGCTTCTAATTGATCGAGTGGGAGGGATTTTTTCCGTGTTCTCGCTCTCTTGCGTGCGCGTTCGAAACGCGTGTTCTTGTTTTTTGGGGCATTTCTTACATGTACCGCCGTTTAGTTTCATCCACTTGGCATCAACAGTCGTCGCCTTCGAAGGTGTTCCGATTGCTCCTCGCTTATGCCAGTGCTCCGCAAAGGACTCTGAGTTGGCCCTTCCGCTCACCATGAGTCGCAACGACGGGAACGCGTGGAGAAGTAAGTGAAGTGCGGGAATCTCGCGCGAATTGGGGCGGGCATTAGGAGCACTTGGGAACGGGGAAATCCTCTCATGGCTTTGCTTTTATTCGATGATTGCAGGGATTCTCCCAGTGTTCGTCTTCCTCTTCCTGCTCTCCTCGACTGTCGACGGTCGATGTCCCGATGCCGCCAACGAAAAGATCCAATACTGCGTTCAGCCGGTCTCCGAATACGCGAAGATCCTCAATCAGCACGTAAGCGAGCCGAGAGAGAACGCCGATTGACTCATTCGTTTGTTGTTTAGGACAACAACACGAACGGCGGCGGTCAGAAAGCAAAGCCAGTTCGGGAGCCCGCTCCAGTTCCCCAAGGTGGGCGGCCAGATGTTCCAAGAGCTGTGCAGGTAGCAGACCTCTCACTCAACCCTCTCTTTCAAGTCTTCTGCTTTCAGATTAATCCGTTCGTTCGAACTGTGCGTGGACGCGTACCGAGATCGCTGCCCGAAGCACATCACAATCAGTCTGATCGAAGCTTCCTACGGCTACCTCTGCAACGAGGGATACGAAAGTGAGTTGAAGTGACCGGCGGAAAGCTCCTAGCGACCGCTTCCTTTGGTCCACGCCTTTATTGTTCCGACGTTCACCTGCCCTCATTTCAGCGTTTATGGCCTCCGCGGAGTGCCTAATGGAGTTGGATCAACAGCCGGCCGTCAAACACTGCCACGACGAGACGCTGAAGGACATCGAAGGGGCGAACGTCGAGTCCACGATGCGAATGGAAGCGAAGATGTCGCGGATGTGCGGGCGCGCTCAACTACTTCTCCGCTTGTGTTCGGCATCACATTCGGCAACGGTGCGGAGCGGACGCGTGGCACGTGATCTTCCGCGTGCTCAAAGACACCACCCGAACGCTCATGCCGACCTGCGTGTTCAACGGCGAGTCGGCCAAACTGGACGCCGAACGACGCGCCGAAGAACACAACCGGTACGCGCGAACTCGCCGTCCGCACGCCCACCCGCTGCTCGCCGCTCGGACGACCACGCCGCCGCCCGACGACTTCGCCATCCTCCCCACTTCTTCGATGTACTCGTCCACCGAAGTCGAGGACGCCCGCTCGTTGGAGGCCGAACGGGACGAGGAGGCGTTGACCGAAGCGGGCGGCGGCGAATTGCGGCCGCCCCAGCCCCAACGCGACGATCAGCCGATTTCGTTCGAAATCCACGAGGAAATCGAGCACCCGCCCGACCAAGCGGCCAACTACGAGCGATTCAGTTTGTGGTCACACTCCTCCCGATCTCAATCTTTTTCTTTGTCCTTCTTGCTCACCTCTCCTCCGCCTTGTGTCTCCTTCATCGGATATTCGTTCTTCCGTGAATATTTTTCCTTTCGATTTGTACATTCTTCTTCATTGTCAAAACTCCTCGGTGACGAACGGACTACAGAGTAATAAACACATTCCACTAAAGTTGTCGCCCATAGGACATGTGTTCCGGCGTCACCTGAAAGAACGAGCGGGCCGAAGCCAACCGACGAAGTAGGTCGATGAGTTGCTTCGACGTTACGGGCGAAGAGCAGGGACGTGAAAGAAGGCCATAAAAGGAGGAATGCGGAGCCTGTTGGCCGCACGTCCGTTATTTTCGCGGTTGTGGCCAAGTGTTGCAGGTTGTTGTTTACCGGAATTCGCCCGCCCGAACCAGCAAGAAAGCGGGATCATTTGATTGGTTTCGAACACGTGATGCTTCTGGCGGCCTGAACGAATCGAAGATGGCCGCTTCCGTCGAGTTCAACAGCTACCCGACGATCAAACTGCCGCGCAAATGGAAATTCCTCGCCCTCTCGTACAACATCGCCGAGCATCCGCCCAGCCGGGCGGTCGTCGATCAGCTGTGCACGACCGTCGAGAACGCCAACTTCTCCTTCGTGGTCATCTCCCTGCAGGTTCGTCCTTCCATTCCTTGTCATCCCCTCATTGAATTGATTTTCCTTGCAGGAAATCCGCCCGGCCGAACGAATGGGGATGAAGATGAATCAAACCTGGCGGGAGCAATTCCACATGGCCCTCTGGGAGCACGGGTTCATGGGCGTCTGCTCCAGCTACATGATGACCAACCTGCTCATGGTGTACACGAAGACGACCGTCTATCCGGTGGTAAGCGGACCTTTCGTTCATTCTTCGTTCTATTCGCTCGTTTGTTTCAGATTGACTGCTGCAAGTTCTCCTACTCCAAGGATCTCTACAACGGAGCGAAAGGGACGATCGGGGTCGTGATCAAGCTGCGCGGCAACGACAACCTGATGTTCCTCGGCTCCCACTTCGCCCACGACGCCTCGAAAGTCGCCTTTCGAATCGCCGAGGCGAAGTGCGTGCGGAAGCTCGTCCACAAGGCGAAGCAGCAGCACAACGTGAAGGCCGTCGTTTGGATGGGCGATCTGAACTTCCGCAACGTCGGCGTCGACTCGAACACGCTGGCCACGGAGCTGGAGAACAAGGACGAGGACGAGGACTTCTTGTCCAAAGTGATCGACCGCTACGACCAAATGCTCGCCGTCTCCAGGTCGGAGCACGCGTTCCACGGATTCGAAGAGGCCCCGATCACCTTCAAGCCCACCTATCGGATGCTGGTGAGTTCTCTCCTCATGATTCAATTGATTGATTGCCCCTGGTTTCAGATGGGCACGAGTGATTTCGATCTGCTCCGAGTGCCCTCCTGGACGGACCGCATCCTCTTCGACAACTTCCAATCGCTGCGCTACGATTCCCTGCCGCAGATCACGTACAGCGACCACTCGCCCGTGTTCAGCGAGCTGGAGTACGAGTTCACGCACGCGATGACCAACCAGTGGGACGTCCGCTTCGAGCCCGTCAACACATGGTACGCTGGCATCTCCTTCCAGATCAACTTCGACGGGAAAGCCTTCTGGAACGCGCGCGGCTCCGTCTGGGACTGGCTGGGCGTCTACCAAGTGCCGAACGTGAACGACCGGTGCGCGATCAGCTTCACGAACATCATGCTCTGCGTGGACTACGGGACGCACTACATGGCCGAATTCATGATCCTTCCGCCCGGTGACTACCTCGTCGCGTACCACAGCTACCATTGTGGTTGCATCAAGGGGATCAGCAACATCTTCACGGTCAAAGAGCTCGCTTTGTGATCGTCCCGTCCGTCTTTCCCGCATTTTCTCCCCATCGAACGGGTCCACTCTCTTCTGCTTCGTGTGAATTAGAGATTGCCTGTAGATTCTTCTCTCCCCCCTGATGTTTGTTTCACCGACTGACCACGGCATTTGTGCTTCGCTCTACTTCACGAATAAACCCTCCTCACTTACCCACGCAATACGCAATGTGTTTGTTCTTTCCACTAGTGATTGCTGCCCAATAAACAAAAGCCAGATTTGTGGACGTCGGCGGGATCAGTGCAAGGAAGAAAGGAAATGGGGACACCGGACGGCTTTTCTTCCAAAAAATTCCGAAACAACGCGGCCGTCGAATCGCTCGTTTCGTTGAAGAAGGGCGTGTTCGTGAGATTCGCTCATCAATCACTCGTTGTCGGCACAGCCTTCCCTTATTTCGCTCGTGTTAATTACGAGAACGATGAATGATTCGAGGGGGAAGAACTGCATCGGCGGATGATCAGAATTGCACGTTTGTTGATTGCGGATCGCGGTCGTGCGGGTGCATCCGTTTCGTCGTTCCAGGCGGTAAACAACTTCACCTGCCGTCTTTCCCCCCGCCCTCGTGATGTTTTGGCGGTTGGATCTCACGATGGGAAAGCGGCCGCGAAAAGGGACGCCGACCGACGCGGCGTTGTTTACGCGCCGGCCGCCCTCCGTTCGAATCGCTTTCCCGCCCGTTTCGCGCCCGCCCCGCCGTCCGCTTCGCCCAGCCTGGCCGGCCGTCCGCGCCGCCCACCTCGTGGTTCCCACCACGAACCGATTTCGACACGCCGGCCGACTCCCCTCGCCGTCCGTTCTGCCCATCAGTCTGCAGTCCGACCGACCGCCGGCCGCCCGCCGCTCTCCCTCCTCCCTTCCTCTCTTCCGCTCTTTCTGGCCTAAAAGAAGATGCTGCTCATCCTTCCTCCGCCACCAGCTTCTTGAAAGCTGATGGAAGGGATGGGAAGCAGCTGCAGTTGATCCCCCCCCCAAAAAAAGGGGGGGGGTCCCCCCCCCATTTTTTTTTTTCCGCCGTTTTAAAAGGGGGCTTTTTTTTCCCCCCCCCCACAGCTCTTCGTTGGCAGCCGGCTGCCCCCGGCGGCCCGTGGAAAAAACTACCGACAAGTGGCATTTTATGCACGGATAAGACATTTTAGTAAGTTTCGCGGCCTTTTAATGAAGGAGTAATTTTGAACAAGATCTTGTGGGACACCAATTTGAAGGGATTTGGGTTCCCCTGTTTTTCGGACATTTTTATGTAATTTGCGCACTAAAATGGGCAAATCCCCCTTCAAAATAATTAGGTACCCTAGTCCCGCCCCCTAGTCATCCGCCGTTCTTTATTCCGTAATGTGTAACGGGTGTAACGCCCGGCGGCAGCTGTCCGGGCACTGCCTCGTCCTCCCCTTTCGCCGGCCCGGTTCATCCCGCATCCTTCTTCTTCTTATCCCCGTGATCACCCGCTTCCTTTACGGGCGTCCTCTTCCTGCGCAGCATTCCGCCTGTCCCCTTTCGTGATCCTCCCGCTCGCCCCCCGGCCGTCTATTCAGTGGGTCCCAAAAATCGCGTCAAAATGCGTCCGAACCAGCGAACTCGGACTTGCAATCATCCCTCCTTTCTCTCATCAAGTCGGATGGGCGAAAAGTTGGGATCTCGTGGTGCTGAAAGCAAAACAGCCGTTTCGATCTCCTTCATCATGCCGGGCTGTTCGGATAGCGGCGCCGAAATTCATCCGTTTGCTCACCAGGCCGTTCGTTCTCGCCCGTGTGTGCGCGCGCGCTCAATTCCGAACACACCAGCCTGATCTCTCGCTCTCTTCAGCCTTCAACTCGTGTTCTTCCCGCAACAGAAGCAGAATGTCGTCCCGTCCGGTCAGCCGTCCGCCGCCCGTCCACCTGCAGAACCGCGGCCCGCCGCCGGCTCGTGGCGGTCCGCCGACGCGCGGTGGCCCCGCGAACCGCGGCGGCGGCCCGGGCAACCGCGGCGCCAAGGTGCCGACGGTCGAGCAGATCCGAAACCGCCAGAAGTCGATCATCCCCGGTAAGCGCCCACCCCTCCGCTCTTCCCTCAACCAGTCGCCCCTCCCTTTGCAGAGCGCAACGAGACGTTCCCCGGAGTGGCGCGCGAAGTTCCGCGGTGAGACCTCGTTCTCCCGTCATCCTTCCTCTCATAACTCCTGTCTGTTTCCAGCGACCCTGCCGAGCATCCTGCCGCGCATCAAGCCCGAGCACGCCACGTGCTCGTTCGAATACTCGGTGCCGCCCGCAGTACGTGCCGCCGCCGTCGGCGCCGCGCCAAGTGCCGCAGGAGTCGCCCAAGCAGGAGGCGGTCGTGCAGCAGCCGGCGGCCCAGCCGGTGGTCGCGGCGGCCGTCGACTCGGCGGAGTTCCGCGAGCGCCTGTGGTCGGTGCACAGCGGAGGCCTGTTCGCGGACATCATCGCTGCTGGCGGGCGGAGAGCGCATTCCGGTGAGTCCCCCTCCCTCCTCCAATCATCCCTCCTCATTCCGTCCATTCAGGCCTAACAAGGTGATCCTCTCGCTGGAGTCCACCTTCTTCAAGGACGTGCTGCGCGGCGACCCGACCATCAAGGAGATCGAGATCGCCAACCAGTCGGCCGAGATCGTCCGCCAGGTGGTCGAGTTCGCGTACCGCGGCCGTCTCGCCAACTACTCGCAAGTGCCCGGCCTGCGCCAAGCGGCGGTGTTCTTCGGAATGCCCGAGCTGGAGGTAACCCTTCCTTCCTTCCATCCAGCCGTCCATCAATCCTCTCTCTTTCCAGAAGCTGTGCCCCGAGCAGCCGGCCGGCATCGTGAAGACGAACGTGGTCGAGCAGATCGCCAAGGCGCTGGAGTCGGGCGACAAGAAGCACCAGGACGAGATCCTCGCGTGGATCTTCGCCCACCCGGCCGAGGCGGAGGAAGTGGCCGCGTCGGCGGACATCGGGCTGGTCGCCCACAACGACCCCCTGCTCGCCACCAGCATCCGCCAGGTCCTGGGCATGAAGAAGCCGGCCGCCTGAGCGGAAGCACACGTGTTGATCCCACATACCCCGAACCCAAGTTCTCTGTTGTCTCTCTCTCGTATCTCTAATGTCTTCCAGTCTGATCATTCTCCTAGCATCCCTTCAGTTATGTTCCAGTGTAGACTCGCTTAGCCAACGGTCCCCTCCCTTTCTAAGCATCTTTCTCGTATCTCCTTCCTTCCCTCCTCTTTATCGACTAGCAGCTACTGGAATAAACCGCACAAACGAAAGTTCGAAGGGAAGATTTGAGTGAGCAACGGATCTGTCGAGGGAGAAGGGCAGTGGAATTAGAAGCATGTTCCGGAACAAACAGATCGAAGCGATTGCGAAGCTGCTGCAGGCAGTTGGCCTCTTTCACATGCACTGCTCGTTGGGAGCAGCAACGGAACAGAAAGGGCTTCCCGATTGTGTTCATCTTCCCACCCCTGATGGTGAGCGTCTGTCGTTTGGCCTTCCAATTCTCATTCGTGCCTTTCTTCCAACTGTTTAATTTTCACCAAAGGACCACGAGTGACCAAAAGGGGGTGACCCAAACGAATTATGACGACCAACGTTCTGCGAAATCGGCTTTTATTCGAGGAAGAAAGAACTTTATTTGAGCACCTGCCTTTGAGAGGCGATTATACGAAGATGGGAAGAAATTCGGCTGAGGATCGTTTGCTCATAATTAGCGACCATTGAGCTGCTTACGTATAAATAGAAATGCGGAAACCAAACGAAAGGTTTGGTCATAAACAACTTTGCGAAACTGAAGATCGAATCGAGGAAAGAAGGGGGCGATGAGATGCGTTCGTAGGAGAAGATCGATGGAGATAACGGAGGTGAAACACAATAACGGCGAGTTCTTTTCTAAACCGACCAAAGAATCGAGCACAACAATAAACGGCAGCATGAGGAAAGATCGATAGGAGGGGGCGAGGTAGGAGGCGGAGTGGGGGAAAAAAGACGTTGAGCAAAGAGAACGAAGCCATCGCTCGTTCGAAGGACACTAATGGAAGGGAAGAAACAACACAAGACGGGGAACATCACGAAGTGGGGGCGAACAGCCGCTGGCTCGGCTGGACGCGGTAGTCGGGGTCCTCCTTGTTCTTCCGCGGACGACACGGCAGCGACGAGCGGCGGCGGGTTTGGGGCGGCGCGGCGCCCTCCTCGCTTCCGCCTTCTTCTTGGGACTCCCTCGGTTCCTTCGGGTTCCTGCTTGGGCTCCTGCTCCTTTGATCGCCGGCTTGGGCTCCGCCCGCATCTTCTTCTTGAGACGTCCGGAGAAGTGGCCGGAGCACGCGTCCGTCCCGCAGTAGCAGCGGGGATTGAAGCCCACCCACGTGAAGTTGTAGTCGAAGGTGATGGGCTCGTCGACTTCGATCTGCCGCTTCGCGTAGAGCATCACGTGCGGGAAGTTGTCCGTTCCCTGCAATCACACGAAGGATATTAGTGGAAATCGCAAAGGGAAGAACCCACCAACACGCGCGAAACTTTCGTGTTCGGGTCGCACGAGTGGTTCGCGAAGCGAGTGGCCCGGCCGTTCTTCGCCGCGTCGATGTTGAAGGCGCCGTCGATGCACATGAAGTACAACGGCTGCTCCTGGTTGCGACGCGTGACGTAGTTGTTCAGCAAGGCGATCATCTTCTCCTTGGTGATTACCGAGCCCGTGTACTCGCCGATCGGGTAGCCCTGAAAGCAGAAGTGGATAGAAAAATCCAAGTGTCCACGTGTTCCTCCTACCTCTTTGATCACTTCCTTCGCCCGCAGTCCGTAGCCGCCGAACGGCGCCTCGAAGATCTCGACGGTGTCGGGAACGTCGCGGGCTTTCGGTCCGTTCATGCAACCCTCTCCGCACGAGTCGCGGCACTCATAGCCCAGGTGACGGTTGAGGCACGCGTCCGTGTAGCACTTCAGGCCGTCCGCGTCCTCCTCGCACCTGCACTCCTCGGCCACCTCGTCGTAGTTTTCCTTCAAGTCCCGCCGAATGCCGAGGGTCATCGTGTTCGACTAAACGGGAACAACAGCTAATGATTGGAAGAAGAGAGGAAAGTTGAACTCGACCATCTCGTCGTTGTAGCGCGGCTTTTGACTTTTGGGGCGCGGCACCAAGTAGAAGGGATCTTCCTGGATTATCTCCAGTAGCTCCGAGTAGCCTGAACACACACGCGATCAGTTCAAACGACTCTTTCCTTTGTGCTTACGGGTGAGAATCGCTCCGTCCTCGATGTTCTCCTCGTAGTAGTGCAACATGGGCTCGTAGGCGATCATCGGGACGAGGAAGCACGCGGGGATCTGCAGGAGGGTGCTGGAGTCGCGCTTCTTGCAGCCGATCAGGAAGACGGGCACGAGTCCCTTGATGTTGACCGCCTCCTCCCAGTCCGTGCGGGCGACCTCGCCGGGAACGAAGCTGAAGGCGGGTTGTAATTATTTGGATAAACAGAGAAACGAACCCCTCCTCGTGGAACACGTGGACCAACTGTCCCTTGCGCGGGCTCCAGTTGTTCAGGCAGTAGAAGCAGACGTTCTCCCTCCGAGGTCATCCGCATGTTCACTTGAGCACACTCGTCGTGGAAGGCCCGCAGACAGCGATGGCACTCGTTTGGCCGGTCTGGAAGCAGGAGGAAATGAACGAATGAACAAGCAAAGACGTGAGAGCAACCTTTCTCCTCGTCGAACTCCTTGCGGCAGCCGAAGCAGAACGGAATGTGCGGGTAGCTGACCGTGGAGCGGCGGTAGTGCTGATTGCAGGTGATCTTCTGCCCTTCCATCGGACAGCCGGCCGGCACGCAGTCCTTGTGGTAGGCGTTCGTGCAGTAGACACAGCGGAAGATCTCCTCGTCCGCTGCAAGCAGCCCTGACGATCAGGAGAAGAGCAGAAGGAGAACTCACGCAACGAGCGGAAGGCGGTGCAGCGGAGGTTCTCCGCGAAGCACGTGGTGCAGTGGTGTTGTCGGCACAGCGTCTCGCTCGGCCGCACGTACGGCTCGAACTCGCCCAGCAGGACGGGATCGTTGCACTCCGGATGGAAGCGGGAGAGGCACTTGGGCTCCGTGCACGTCTGCATCTCGCCGTCCAGCGCGTGGCAGATGTAGCACTCCTGTCCGTTGTCTAAAGAACCAAAAGAGAGGGCAATTGGAAGAGTGATCAGAAGCACGAACATTTGGTCAGGTCCTGGCGGATGTCCCGCTCCAAATTCGAAGTGGCGAGGACGGTGGAAGCGGAGGTCACTCGTGTAGTGGGCTGAAACACAGCGAGGAGTTGGTTGGAAGCAGAAAAGCCGGTCACTCACGCAACTCCTCCGTTCCGGACATTCCGGAGCGGAAGGCGGTCAACTCGCGCTCGAACTCCTCGTCGGTCATCGGGTTCCACGCCCGAAAGTCCCTCGATCTTCTCCACTTGGAACACGTCGTCTTCGAGCTCGTCGTCCACACGAACCGTTTGGACAACCTGAAACACGCGAGGATCAAAAAGAAAACGGCGAATGTCGTCCTCACCCTCCATCTCCTTCGTCCGTTTCGAGCTCCTCGTCGAATTCCGGCGGAAGGACGCGGCGCGCGCGGAGTTTCGGCCGTTCCGCGATCGAGACCTCCTTTCTCCTTCGGTTCCTCCTGCTCTTCGGGTTCGTCCAATGACCGCCGCCACCTCCTCTGCCTCAGTCTTCTCGACCGTCTTCATCGGCAGTTCCTCCACCTCCATCTTGACCTCCTCGATGCTCGCAATTTCGAGTCCCGCTTTTGATTCAGCGGTCTCCCATTGCTTTGTGAGCATCGTGTCCTGCCGGGGGCTCATTTGCTCGATGCCTGCAAACGGAAGAGATCAAACATGTTGAGGGTTGGGAAGAACTCACCGTTCGAATGGGCGCCTAGCGGCGTCTTTCGTCGAGGCATCGGATCAAACGAGCATTCCCCGGGCAGACGGAAGGACGGAGGAGACGACCTGAAACAAGCGAGAGATGATCGGCCGTTTGCCAGGAAAGGCGACGCGAGAAAATGAAGGCGATGAACGGAATGATCGAAAGTGGCTGCAGGTCGCCAGTCACCCACCGAATTTCAACGACTTTCGGTCGCTTTTTTACTGCGCGCGTTCTCGTGCTTTTCCTTCTTTTGCAGCCTCACGAGGGTGGCTGGGGAAAGAAGGCTGCCGATAAGGACGACAGGTTGGAGCGGATCGTCTCCCGAACGCGAGTGACCGATGGAGAGGAGCGGACTTTCTGCTGTCCACTCGCACCGTTTATTCGGGACGGAGCTCATCGTAGGAAATCGGACTAAAATCAAACTTTTTGAATTCGATAAAGCAGTCTGTTATTAGAAGGTGCCGCCGTCGGCGGAAAGTGGCCGCTCGAGCGGCTGCCCGAATCAGCGGCATTTTTCGCGTTTACGGGGACCCAAAATATCACGGAAAACGACAAACCAACGAGGAAGATTTCTTCGAGGACACGTCCAGCAATTGATCCTACTCGTCTTATCACACCGGAACGGCCCAATCGGGCAGAGGAACGCGCAACTCGCCGAAGCGCCCACTTTCGAACGAGAACGCGCGGGAAGTTGGCGTCGCGTTCCAGTCGACGGGAAAAGCGGTCGCTCGCCGGCGGCTGCTGCTCGCTGATTTTCTCGTGTTTTACTCGATTTAACCCGCTTTCTACCGCAAATCAGAATGGATAAAAATATCGGATGGATGTACGAGGGGCACGAAGTCGCTCGTCAATCGCGAGGACTATCTTTTGGGCAAAAAGGTGAGTTCGCGTCAGATTTCTTTCGTAATTGAATGTTTTCTCTCTTTGCAGATCGACAAGAATTTCGAGTTGTACAGCGACGTGGTCACGAAGGACAAGGAGGACAAATCGGACCTGTTCGCGAAGAAACCCGCCGACGCGCCGTCCACTTCGGCCGTCGGGCTGCCCGTGATGGTCGTTCGGCAGGAGGATCCGCTGGCCGCCTTGAAGGTCGGTTTCCGCTTCTCTTTCCACTTTTATTCTCGCGTTGAGTTCAGATCCGAGAAGCCAAACGACGGCAGGCGATGCTCGAGAATCCGGTCTTCAAAATGAAGGCCCAGAAGGTGCTGATGAAGGAGTTCGAGAAGCTGCAGAAGAAGAGCGGCAAGAAGCACAAGAAGAAGCACAAGAAGCACTCGAAGCACGACTCCAGCGACAAGGATTCGAGCAGCGAGTCGCCGCCGCCAAAGGTTTGCCGCCCGTTGTTTATTTCCTTCCATTTTCCGGTTGTTTACAGCGAGAGCGATCGCGATCTCGTTCGCCGGCCGCGCACCGCAAGAAGAGCCGCGACGACCGGAGCGCATCGCCGCGGCGCCGTCGACCGCGCCGTTCGCGTTCGGCCAGCCGCTCGCCCGTCCGCCGTCGTTCTCCGTCGCCCACGTCGTCCAAACGGCCCCGAGATCACGAGCCGCGCACTCATCGCTCGTCGCATCGGGAGAAGAGCCGTTCGCCCGCCGCGAGAAGAGCCGCTCGCCCGTTCGCTCCTCCCATCGGCACGAGCGAGACCGCCGATCCTCGCCGGAAGTACGTTCTTTCCTCCTGTTTTTGCTTCTTGAACCAGTGGAATTTGCAGCGTTCTCATCGCGACCGCTCGAAGCACAAGGACGAGGGGGACTCTCGCGCGTCGAAAGCGGCCGAAATGGAGCGGAAGCGGCGCGAGATGATGGAGAACGCCCAGTGGAAGGAGCAGGTGCGTGAGGACAACGTGAAGTTCGCTCGCCGTGAGTTGGAGAAAGAAGTGGCCGATTCGAACGAGAAGAACGCCACGTTCATCAAGTGAGTTCTTCCGTCTTCTTTCTCCTTGTATCTCCAACCAATTCCAGGGCCTTCAAGCAGCGGACGGAGGGCACCACGGTGGCCGAACGGATCAAGGACAAGCGGGCCCGTCTTCGTCGACATTCCAACGATTTGGACGATTGAGTCCGACGCGCAAGAGCTAATCGAATGTACATCCACTCACTTTGTTGCGCGTGTTGTTCGGGGTTTCGTTTGACTTCAATAAACGATCGTTCTACCGCATACCGTCGTTCAATGATAGCAAGTGGAGTACGTGAAGGGAGGAGCTTGGACCTCCTAGCCATAAGCTCGGACTGATTGCAACCGTTGTGAACCTGGGGAGCGTGTTTGTTGAGCAAAAGGAGCGCGTTGAAGTGGACCGGCGATTTCCGTTTGCTTCGGAGAGGTTTTTGTCCGCCGGCCGGCCGTCGGATTCGATTGTTGACGGCGGGACGGACGGACGGAAGGGTTGGATTATGGAAACTCGTTTCGAATGTTTTCATTCACCCTACAAGTGCACGCGGAAAACGGTTCAAGAGCCCCGACGTACTTGACGCGTCGACCTAATCCGCCGCCACGTCGGCCAGAAGGTCGATTGGAGCGGCGGAGCGATCCGCGGCGTCAACTCCGACTTCCGCTCGTCCGCGAAAGACGTTTGGAGGGACCGCTGAAGGGAGCAGACAGTCGGAGCGTGCCCGTTTCGCACAATCCCCTCGTTTCTTCCCTTGAAGGGAGATGAACGGAAAGTGCCCTTTTGTTGTTCTTTCCTTCGATCGGACCCTCGACCGCAACACAAGAACCAATTCGGGGGCTAAACGGCGCCGATCTTCAATTATGAGCCTCGCCGTTTTCACTTTTGTTCCGCGCCCTTGCGGAAAGCTCGTTCTTGCTCGCTGTAAGGAAGGGAGCGGCGGAATATTCGAGTGCAGCATCTTCCTACCACTTCCCGCTCATCTTCGTTGATCTTTTGACATCTTTTCAACTGTTGATCGTTGATGGTCCTCGTAACTGGCTGACGCGTAGCTTCGCCCAGAATGTTTCTTACTTCAGTTGTTTCCAGCCAGAGCACAACCGTTACGTACTTTTACGCAGGTCCGCAAAAAAACGACGCTCGGGCGCGGAAGTGACCAGTCGAGACGTGAAATTTGTCGTTCGATCAATTTGATGGATTGGAGGTCAAAAGTGAGCTCTTCTTCCGCATTCTAAAGTGACGTGCCAATCATTTGCTCGAATATGAACCGACCGAAAGGCCAAGCGGTCACTCGTCCGCCTTTCGCTCTTGCATGACGAGGACGTGTGGCTTGAGCTCGCATTGAAGTGATTTTTGCTCTTCCCGTTAAGAATGACCCGTCCAACTTAGGAGGCTTCATGGATTTTCTAGCCATTTGAATTCAGCCGTTTGTTTAAAGTCGTTTCTTCTGCACGTGTTACGCAATTGGCAGATAATAAGCCCACAATCAATCGAAGCGGCAAGGATCACGAGCGAACGGAAGGCGGGCAGACGGCCGTCTGGTAATTGCGCGCAGTTTGCTCCTCGTTTCGCCTCTTTTCTTGCAGGTTTTTGCACGATTGCCGTCCAGCCGTCGCGATCAATTGCGCAACACGTTTGACGACTTTTCACGCGCAAAACCCCTCTCAGCGTTGGTCTCCGACGGCGTACGAAAAGAAGAGGAAGCCGATTGAATGGCTGGGCGTTGCGTGGGTTAAGTCGTCTGCCGAACGGCTCCCCTTGAAGCGTGTGTTCGCTTGAAGACGAGCGCAAGAGAACACGAGCATCCGCGAGCCCTCGCAGAGATCCGAGCGAGGGAACAAAGCTCTGATCGAGGGAGTAATACAAATCGCTAGAAAAACAAGCGCACATCTCGTGTAAACGAGCCAACGAGAACCGGTTGCGTGATGCCCGCCGAAGGAGGAGATCCTCCAGGCGAGCGCATCTTCCCGTTCCGTCGTCCCCCGCCCGCCTCCGCTCCTCCTCCTCCGCTCGTCGCCCGCCTTCACGCGTCGACTGCCCTCAACGATAGACTCAATTAGTCGGCCGCCCGTTAGACCCATGACGCGATCGCGACGATCCGCAGCCGCCCGCTCGCCGGTGGGCGACTTGCCCGTTTTGTCGCGACTTTTGATCTTCCTTCGCCGTCTCACGTGTTTTTGCGGGCGTTCTGAGTCGCCGAAGCAATTACGCGAACAGTCGATCCATTCCGCCCGGCGGGCGGCGTAATCGGTCCTCCTCGAACGGCAGCTAACGGATGGCAACCCCCGTTCGATCGACGGCATCCTCTTCGACTCGTGATCCACTCGGTTACGCGAATCGATGGCTCTTGAGCGGCCCATCGTTTCAATTAGCCCACGGAAAGGCGGGGATTCGGAACGGTTCGCGCCGCCGGTGGTCCTTCGGTTTCCTTCCGACTCGCCCCTCAAGCACTTCCCCGTTCGTTAATTGCGTCCGCCGGTTTTCCGCACGGAACAACACGCGAATATAAACGGTTGTTGGATGTGCTTATAAGCTGCTCATTTGGCATACCGTATGGCTTCTCTTGTGGTGTGGTGGTCACTCTCTTTTGGCAACCGATCAAACGTTTCTTATGCTCGTGATTCCGAAGGTCACTCGGGTTTCTTGCCGCTTCCGCGCTCCCCTTCACGCCCTTCTTTCCGCCCGCTGCAAAAAACATTCCCGCTGACCGCTTTCACCTTGAGAAGTTTCATTTTTTAATCCCGTCACACGTGAGTCCTTCCGCGCACTCGCTTTCGATCGCTTCGTGTCGCGTGCCCTCCACCGAGCGTCCTCTAATTTCTCGTTCGTTTATGTTCGGTTCGCAACTCATCCACTTGGGCGGTCGCTTGTTGCGGACTTATGCACTGGGGTCGTTGCGGTTTGGCTGTTGGAGTGCAGCGATCGAGGAGCCAGTGCCGACGTTCGAGTGTCCCGTTTGAGCCCGTCTCACAGCCCCGATCTCCGTCCTCGGACTAATCGGCCGACCAGGCTCGCGGCATGCTCGTTGGCCGCCGGAAGTGCAGCGGCCTCGGCTTCTCGTCATTTCTCTTGATCGTCGTCTTGCTCAACTGTTTGGATGGCGGCCAGAGTGAACTCCATTCGTCTGCCGCCGCCCTGACGGAAGAGGACTTTAAGAATGCGGACGGATTGAAGAAGGGTGTGTTACTCGTTGGGTTCCTCCATTCAACTGCATTCGTTTAGACGAAATCTACCGCGAGTCGATTCCGGTGGAGGAAATCAACAAACACCGGCCGGACATCCGCGGCCCGTACGCCAACCAACGGCGAGTGAAGCGGAACGGCGTGAGTCGACCGACGAAGCTGTGGCCGCAGGGCAGGATCCCGTACGCCATCAGTCCGCACTACTCGACCCACGAACGTGCGCTGTTGGCACGAGCCGTAAAGCAGTATCACGACAAGACGTGCATTCGTTTCGTCCCCCGATCGAGTGGAGAAGGCGACTATCTGTTCATCGGAAAGGTGGACGGGTTCGTCTTGCTCGCTACGTTCTTTTCTCACCGGTTTCTTCAGATGTTTCTCGGAAGTCGGGCGAACGAGTGGGGTCCAAGTCCTTTCGCTGGACAACGGCTGCATGGAATACCCGACCATCGTCCACGAACTCATGCACGTCGTCGGTAAGCGCGGTTTCTTAGAACAGTGACTCATTGTTTCTATTCAGGATTTTATCACGAACATGGTGGGTTGAATTCCTGCATTCCATTGACAGTGCTTCGTTATGCTCATCGTTGTGTTCGATTGCAGAACGCTGGGATCGAGACACGTTCATCGACATCATCTGGCAGAACGTCGATCGAGGTGAGCATCTCCCTCTTGAACTAATCGCAAGTCGGAATTCTCATTCCAGGAGCGTTGGATCAGTTCGGCAAGGTGGACTTGAGCAAGACTTCCTACTACGGCCAGCCCTACGACTACCGATCGATCCTCCACTACGACAGTCTGGCATTCAGCAAGAACGGATTTCCGACCATGCTGCCGAAGAAGCCGGGTACTTTGCAGTTATCATCGTCCTTTGCGTTTACCAGAAACCTTCAGGATTCGCGTCGAAGATCGGGAACGCGAAAGATTTCAGCGAGATCGGTAAGTGGCCAACGAATTGACGTTTCACGCTTGATTTGTTCAGACTTGCGTAAAATCAACAGCATGTACAAATGCGATCAGCGGCGGCCGATCAACACGGTCTTTGTGCCCGCCAAAGCTGCCCCCATTCACGCCCCGTCGTTCTACAAGGGCTACAACCGGCCGACCATCGACGGCCACTATCCCTTCTTCGAGAACACGAAGCCCGTTCCCCGGCCAGGTGATTCATTCGTCTTCAGCCGACAATCAACCCACATGCTTTAGCTGTTTGCGAGGATCAGATCACCGTTTGCTTCTGGGCCCAAGATCGGTGTCTTTCGCCGAACATCTACGCGATGATGAAGAATTTGTGCGCCAAAACGTGCAGGTGAGCGGAACAGAAGGCACTACTGTCACTCTTCTGCTATCCATCCTTCACGAATCAATGCTTTCCTTTTAGATTCTGCTGAACGGCTCACGGATCCTTCTCTATTGCCTTCAATTGAGCATTGTTCTTGCGCAAACGGATTACGTGTAGGACTTCCTTTCCGTCTTTCTGCCTTCCCCATTGCTGTACATACCGTTCTTCCCCCTACTTTCTGCTGTTTGTGCACTCAGATCCCTCGTCTTTCATCTCCACCCCCTTCGATCTTGCGGTTTCTCGAGCATGTGTGGTGTAGCCGTCTAGTGTTTAATAAACGTAATATGAAGTCAACCGGGGTAAGGAGCAATGAGTCAACAGGCAAGTAGTTCTTACTCATTCAAAAAGTAAATGTAAGTTACGGGCGTTGCTAATCCGAGGACGAGTTGCGCGCACAAATCAATTCTTGGAGGAAATTTCCAATGGATTTATTAACTCCGCTCTTTTAAACCAATTTCGGTGCGCCCCGACTACGACGTTCATTTGTTTCCTCGTTCGCCTCGCGGTTTTCGAGCGAAATTCGCGGATGAAATCGAGGTCAACGCGTAGCGTGCGCATATCCCGCTCTCGTCCACTCGGTCCGTCTGCTCGACTGGTTGGTGGGGGTGCAGATGGGGAAGAGGGGATGGATGACGGGAAGAGAGGAACGGACGAGGATTCTGATTGGCGAATGTCCCCGGCCGATCCACCCGGTTTCCCTCTTCCTTTTTCCTCGTCTCCGTCCCCTTCCTGCTCGTCGAAACGCATACCGTCGAGGAGGGGGCGAGCGATTAATTGGAAGAACGATTCCGCCGATCGTCCGCCGGGCGTGTTGGACGCGAACTCGTTTATCCGCACGAATGGCGTGAGTTCCTGTTCGTCTTCTTTCTCCTCATCCTCCCTCTCGCGTTTCCTCCGCCTTGCATCCCGCTTTTTGTTTTACCGTTAGCTGGCTGGTGGTCGATCGACGGACGGACGGACGGGGGGTTCAGGGAACCGGACAACAAAAGTCTGTTCCGTCCGTCCGCCCGCCAACTCATTCGTCGCCCACCCCGCCCTCGTTTCTCGTTGTTCTCCAAATGCAGATGGTATTTCGTTTGATTCATTATGACGCCCGCCTTTCTTTTGTTCTCCCTCTCTTCCTCCGACTGTTCTGAACGGAAGTGGAGGGAGTTCGATTAGACGCTCGAGCTTTACTTTTGCTTTGATCGAATGGATACGGGTTTGCACTAATTCCAAGCGATGTCCATTTGCACCGAGTAGGTGGCTGAGTGGCGATTCCGTGCAAGATTCGTGATTGTTTTATTATCTCCGTTGAAGCGGCCCTTTTCTCGCGTCGTTTCCGCCCGCTCTCGAGTGCCGCCTTTTATGGTACGTGCTCATTTTGCACGGGAATGAAACCGAAATCCCGAAGTCGTTGCGGGCGTCGTCGGTCGTTCTTGACCGTGGAATTGGTTTTAGGGGGTTGAAAGCGCGCGTTTTTGTTTTATTCTTCCGCTTTCGGCATTCCTTTCGGGGGCCGCCGGCATCGAGGCCGAGATTTTTGATTTGTGGGTGGCCGCGTGGATTTCGTACGACGCCGCCCGTTGTTCTCGTCGTTGTGATTAGGACGGGCGAGAATTCGCGCCGCCAATTAGCCGACTGTTTCGTCGGGGAAGTGATGAATTTTGTATGAAAACACGCACTTCTCTCGGCCCCCAATTGGGCTTTTCGTCTGTCGTGTCGCGTTGTTCAAACAACAAACAAGATGGACATGAGGGAGGGCCGACTGACGTCGCGGGCCGGTTGGCCCGTTGGGGAGGCGGCAAGCACTCGGCCGGCCGTTTGACCGCTTTGGGATCTTGTGGGGAGTGACCGCCACTGGTGTCATCGGGCGCTTGGGTGATGAAATGCGAGGGGAATGGAGGACCGAATGACATGCAACTCGCATAAAACGCCTCGTTCCGTGTATGAATTCATTCGTCATCCTCCGAGATGAAGCAAGTGGAATCAGAAGTGAGAGGGGTGGGCAGACACTCCTCTAAGAATTCTCCTTCCATCCGCTCTTCCCAATTAATCGCTCTATTTTGTTTTCGTCTGCACTAATCGCGTTACTCTTTCGACGGTATTGAGTGTGCAGACGCGTGCGATTAATCGATTCGACGACTCCCATGGACTTGTGGCCGGCTAGAGAGCACAAAGTTGAAAGCCGCGGGAGCTGCGCGGTGTGCCAAGAGGGAGAAGAAAGCAGAAGAAAATGCGGGGGGCCAAGAGGGCGGGATGGAAGGCGGATGGCGGGAGTAAAAAGGTTGTCCTTTCGGCCGCCTCTTCTTCTCCCTTCGCTTCTCAACTCCGCTCTTTCCAATTGACCGTTGTCCATTTGTTTCGATGCACTTTCTTACATTGGGCAGGCGGCCCGCACAAAGAGCTCTCGTTCACTTCCGATTACTTCCAGCTTCTTCCACTCGGTTATCCACTCGTTCCAGAAACTTGTACGATCTCATTCAACAGCCAGCCAGCGTGTGTTTGATTCCGTTGGGAATTGTTCGTTCACTGCCGCCCATTTGTGTTCGTAATTAATTCATCACGATTGATACAAATCTTTTGCTTTCGTGTTGTCGACCGCGTCCACTTTTGACCTTGAAGATTTCGCTTCGGCTTGAGGTCGTTTGTTTTCGCGCCTGATTGCGATGTTTATCGAGGCTGGGAGGTGTTCGAATTGACGCGTTTGTTCCAGGCATATGTTCAGATGCGTCCTCAACAATACCCCTCTCCCTCCTCATCCAATATTCCCTTCGAACACGGTGGTGAGTTCTTTTTCCGTAATTTAAGATTAAGTTGGGCAATCATTTCGAACATTTAAATTTTCAAATACTTTCTACACCCAGTTGTCCTGCTCGTTAAAATAACCTTTACGGTCAAGCCAATCCCTCGCCCGCGCACCTTTCAGTCTCTTTGATCTCCGACCATGAACGCTTGCTTTGGTCTTGATGCGATGCATTTCGACGGATGTTCGTGTATTCTTGCGGATCATCCCGTTCACCTCACTGAGATCTTCTTCGGCGTTTCGTTTTCGTCTTCTTGGGACGCCATAAACGAAGACGGTTGTGATCCACAAGCGAGCTCAACGGTTAAACTGCCGCCTAATCCTCTTCTGTATGCTCCTCTCCGTCACTCCGCATTCCCACCGAACGTGCGTCTGGGATTTCGCAAGTGGGCGAACGGCAATTCCGAATTTGTGCCGTCAAGCGCCCTTCTTTCTTTCGTTTAGTGCGGGCGGTGAATCCGTCCGTCTGGGCGGGCGTTCCGCATCGATTGCGGGCGGCGGGTTGATTCGGCGCGCGGCTAGTGGATGAAAGCCGGCATTTGGGAGTGAATTCGGGCGCCGCGGGGATCTGGGTCGCCACGTTTTCACTTGCGGATTCTCAATCCAACGTTTCTTTCTTCGTTTTCTTCTTCCTCCTCGCTGCGGCGAACGCCAACTCCACCTCGTGTCTGTCTGGAGATTTCACTTTTCGCCAAAAAAAGTGAAATTTCGATCCGCGGATTGCTGAGTGAGAGCTCGGTTGCTTCTGGGAGTGATGTTGGACTTCAGGAATCACACGTGGCGTCTAGTGAGATGTCTGGTGGGCGTGGGGACTCGTGCAGGGGATTAGGCAGCGAAATTGTTCGATTCGGTTGATTAACCCAATTTCGAATATTAAAAATGCTCACCGTTGGCGGCCGTCTGCTGAGCGGATGGACGCGAGAATTTGGACTTTGCCGTGAACAGCCACGAGCTTCGGCCGTGTCCTTCTTTCCGCTTGACGCCTCGGCGGTGATTCGAACGGAGCCACAAGTGGTGTTCGGCTTTGGATGGTGGTTTACCCTGATTGATCTGCTCGGCTACTTCCTGCACGCTCCAAGAGAGGTAATCGTTAGTCAAGGATTACTTTTCCGTTTTTATCTTAAATTCTCTGAAGAGCTAAGAGTTCCTTGCATTGAACATCTGGCTTCTGTTCCCATTTTCAACTCCAAAACGATTCCAACGGACCGGCAGGCGTGTTGAGTTTGAAAACGGCGCCGTTTCGCCACTGCTCTGCTTCCACTCGCCCTTTGCTCCATGAAATCGGGGCCCGCTCTTTCTTCCTCAAACGAATTAAGGGCGTGGAATGATGGAAGTTAGTCGTTTGACGACGCACGATGAAGACGAGCCCGCCGGCCTCCGGGGCGGAAGTGGAAAGCGGCTAATCGAAGAGCAAAACGTAGCGTCGTCTCGGGGGATAAAGATTAAATGAGCACGTCTGGCGGCGGGCCGGTGCGGCCAGTGGTTTTTGCAGGAAGGCGGGGAAACCCTTGCAAACGACCCGCAACCTTTCTTCTTTCTTTTCTCCCCCAATCGTCCTAATCGCCGGTTTGATTCGAGCGAAAGAGCCGCGAACCGGTTTGTCGATGCGGCACAAGACGGCGAGCGGGATGAGCAAACGGAAGGCGCATTTCGCTCCTCGTTCATAACCGCCGATGCCGCTCGGCGTGACGTCAAAAGGCACGGGGTGCTGCGAAGTTTTCGTCTGGAACGCTTCGGCTTTGCATTCAATTCACTTTCTTTTCGGCTATTTTGGGAGTGGAAGGTCTGGAGATCACTTCTTCCATACCCGAACTGCCTGCTTGCTGTTGCAACTCGCGAGTCGACTGGCAAGTTCGCTATTCATCTCTTTTGCTGCTCAATTATCTCCTGCTTTTGTTTCGCGTGACGCCGTTCCCACACGCCCGAATTGGTCGATGAAGAGGCGGCCGAGTGCGTCTTGGGTTCGAAATTGGACCGAAAATAGCCCGGCCGAGAACTCGAATTTCATCTCCGCTCAGGTCGCCCGTTCTTTCGGTTTGTTCCTCGTCACTCGCCAATCCGAGACGTCAATTCGAACCGCTCGCGCTCGAATCGAATTATCCTTCCGGCTGTTCCGCAAGCAACACGGTTTTTAACCTCCGCTCTTCTCAAGCGACTTCTGGCTTCTGTTTCCAAACAACCTCTACCGTCTGCTGGACGTGCTTCGTGTCCGCAATTGCTGCAAGACAGTCGGGGGCGGGCATTTTTGGAATCGACTCGTCGGATTGATGACGTCCTCTTCCTGCCCGCCCGCCGACTAGCCGGCCCGCCTGCAATTCACGTCAATTGAGGTCGGTGGTCAAAAAACACGTTGGGGCGCGGCCGTATGCAAGCGGTCGGTCTACTCGTTCGGAGATTAGCGGATTGCCCGTTGGGATTTTCGGGCGACTATTTCGGTTTACATCCTCATGTTTCAAAACTCATAACTCCGTCAAATGGATTGCGGAAACGATTCGTTGCGGGCCGCTTGACGTGCTTGTTACCTCTTGCTTCTTTTTGTTTCTTTATTGCATTTGGTTGGTAGATTGTCGTCCGACCGACTGTTGCGATTGTTTGTCCTTTAAACCGCCGGGATTGTAGTTTGGTTGAAAGGACTGCGAAATGTGGGCGATTTCACGAAGACTTCTGTCTGCTCATCGTCCTTGTTTCTTGGTAATCGGATACTGTAAATCGCAGTTTGTATTCACTGTCTGGGATTTAAGAAAGAAGGTTTTTCTTTTCCCCAATTGTTTCTCGACGGCCTGTCAAGAGCGCCGAGGTCCCGATCAACGGCGAGTTTAACGGGACCTCTGCGCACGCGTCTAACCAACGAATTTGCCGCTTTTTTCGGATCCTGGTGCGCCCTGTCACCCCGAAGGGGCACGAAGAGGCGGCGGCCGGGGCGGCGAGTTGGAAATCGGGAGGTCGCCCCGCTGGAGCTTGGCAGTGCGAGCGGTCCGGTTCGGGAGGGCAAAAAGACGAATAAGGCGGCAAGCGGGGGATTGCCGGACTTTCGGAGTGACCTCAAACTTGATCCTTGTGCCATCGGGACGGAGAATTCCGCTTTGGGCCGTCTTGGGGGGTGCGTTCGGTGCAGACAACCCCGCACTCTTTCGGTCGCCTGCAGGAAGCTCGTGCAAGTGAATGGGCAATTAATTCCCCGCCACTTAATCAAGGTTTCTTTCGATTAGGTCTGCATTGCGGCTAACCATGAGATTAATTTCCTGCCCACCGTTTCTCAGTTTTGATTTCTGTTCTTTCTTCATCCGGAAATCTCGTCTGTGCAGATATTCGGAAATCCTCCCTCCACTCGCCTCGTCGTGAGTGCAGCCGCAAAAAGACCGCCGCCCGGGGCACGCACGTGAGGGCGAAGTGGACAGCGGAAGGCGGAAATAAACGGCGGCGGGCGAAAGCCGAGAGCAAGGCGGCGACTGGTGGTGGGCGGTGCACGAATGGCGGCGAACTTTTTGACCGTCCGACCGACCCGCAATCTTCAATCCCGCGCTCGCCCGGTCGAATCGGTGCGATCCGCGACGAAATTTTTGCACACGAGCGGTGGCGGGAAGAATGGCGCGCACGACGTCACCCATTGACCTCGTTTCCATTCTTCTTCTTCTTTCCCACCACCCAGCGTCCACTTTTTGGTCTCATGCGCGCACCCGCGGGCGGTTCACGTTTGCGTGTTTTTGCGCCACCCGTCCCGCCCTCATTGTTGACTTCTTTTGTGTCCCGCCTTCACACGACCGGCCACCTCACGTCCACAGACGGCGTGCGCGATGCAGACGTGAGTGAATGATTGCACACGCAATGCTGTAATCGACGTCATGGACAATGCGGAACTTCTTATTTCTGCTTATGATCAGTTGCGAGTGACGAGCAGCAAGAAGATAGATTGCCGTCTACCGATAATTGTTCGAGCGGACTTTGTTTCGAGCAAAAAGACCGCCCGAACTCTTGACACGTGATTCTTTTCTCTGCTCTTGACCGTACGACAGCGTGCCGTTCGTCCGAACTCGATTCGTGCGCCGTTCGGGCGGGGCGAAAAAAGAAGTACGAGGGAGTGCAAGGGCGGAGTGAAAAGGACGCTCCTCCTGTCCACTCGCCGCCTTCCACTCACCCGTTCGGCGTGCATTCGGCTCGCCGCGTCCAATGCGCCTCTCACGATCACGACCGGACTCAAATAGCCGCGAGGACTCTTGCGCACTTCGTCCGCTCACTCGATCGCGATCTGATTTATCTTCCGCCTGCCTCCTGCTGCTTCTCTTATCGTTACACAATCGACTCTAATCGCGTGCAGATTAGCCTTCGATTTGTGTCCGTTTCGTCACAAACCGGCAGCGTTTCCTTTTCGGGCCTCCATTGCGCACTGGTCTCTGGAACGTGGGAGGGGTCTAGACAACGCGGAAACTTTGCATTTCGAGTCATTTTTTGCTCCCTTTTCGCTGCAAAAGACGGACGCCCGCCGGCCGCGTGCGTTTCGGGTCCACTGCCCTCGTTGCGAGCGGCCCGCGGGCGGAGTGGCGAGCGGGTCGGGCGGCGCTTCGCACGAGTTGACCGCGGACGCCAAAGGGCAAACGAATGACCGAACCCGCGTCCCGACCGAATGGCTCAATTTTGAAGGCGGCGAGCGGAACAACTTGAACGCTTGCCCTCGAACATCACGAGTTTCGAATGGACCGCCCGCCTCGTGCGCAGCAGGCGGCGAGCCGCTCGAGGGCGTCCGGGCGAAGTTGACCACTGGGTTTTCCAAACCGATTGGCGTCGTTTTCACTCCAAATTTCTCGACCTTCAAACGGGTGATCGTTGTTCATAGTTACTGGTAAATTTCAAACAGTACTCGCTTGAATTCTTTGGCCTGGCCACAAGTCAAATGTATGCAGAAATGCGGCTTACTCCTTCCTTGTTACTTCTGCCGTTTGGTAATTACAAAGTCTGCTGACAGTTTCGGTTGTGGTCACGTGCAGAAGATAAGCATTTACCTAACAATAAGCGATTGTAACTTTACGTACTCTCTGCTCACGCTGAACTCTGCTCATTGGACGTCCAGGAGAGCGTCTGCCTTCTCGGAACCGGACGGCGACTTCCGCGAGTCCGACCGGCCGACGGCACGTTGCGGTTCCGCGTATCTTCCGACCCGAATCGTTCCCCCTTTCGGCGTGCGGACAAGCGGGAAAGGCTCCCGACCGGCGTTTGCGGTCGGTCGGTGCTTTGCGAACTTGATGCGAAGCAGACGAGCCGCCGGGTTTTCCCCGCCGACCTGCCGCCATTTTTGGCTCTTCGGCGCACGTGCCCCCGGCCGGCGACGGAGAAGACGAATCAAGAGCGACCGGAAAATTCTTGGTCGGCTCGGCCGGAGGCTCCAGATGCGGTCGGCCGGCGGGAGTGCAAAAAAAGCCTACCGACGCGCTCCGACCGAAACCTTCCGCCTCTCGGAAGCGGGAAGCGCCACGACGAATTCTGCAAGACGCCCGCTCGGGCCGTCCGTCAAGCGGGCCGAAGGCGGGCCGCGTTTTTTGGCCGCCCGAAACTGACCATTGGACCCATTGGCGCTCATTGCAGTCGGGCGAATTTCGAGCCTTGCGGCAGCTTCCTGCCGCCGCCTCGCCTCCATTCAATGCGGTCATTTGGCTTACGGCGTGCAGATTCGAGACGGCAGTTGTGGACCTCTCGGCTGTCCGCTTCGTTTCCGCTTTTATTTGTTTTGCTTCTGCAAGGCTCGTCATTCGATTTCCACACGTGATCATCGGGTTTGTATTTTGCAATCAACGCAGCACATGCACAAGAGCACGTTTCCTGCCGAATGATTGCACAACACAAGAGGAAACAGTTGCGGTTCAACGGGGGAGGAGGAACGCGTCCCTCGTCTCCGTTTCGCCCACTTCTCGCTTTCGATTTGACCGTCCGCCCGCTGGACGCTCTCGTCCGCGCGCGCACTGTTGGCCCGGACGGTCTGCTCGGGGATCGTCTTGATTCGTGTACTACCGGTTTGCTTTCGGACGGAAACCCGTTTGTTTCTGGGCGACCAGCCCGATTGCATCTCGTGCAGCTCACGACGTTCGTGATTCTCCTCATCCTCTCATTTCTTTCGATCGGCGAGCTCTTCTTGAGCTTCATACACGTTCCTCGGCTATACGATGGCCGTTCCCGGGCAGTCGGGAGTGTGACGTTCCAAGTTGGGTGAGCACGTCATCACCTTCCGACTTCCTGTCGCTTCTTATCGCAACCTTGCGCTCCCCGCCGCCTCACGTGTTTGCACCGACGGACGGGTGGGGATCGCGGCCCAAAAGCGAGTCGACGTCGAAATGACCGCCTGATTGTGGTTTAATTTCCGGTTATGCACGACTTCCGCGTTGCTCGAATTTAAGGCAGCGATTGATTTACGCGTGCTGATTGTCAAAGGTTCGCACTTCCTCGTCCGTTCACATGCGAGCCGCCCGTTGCGCAGATATTCAACAGGATGCCGAGTGCGCGCGCCCAATCCCAACGGTCCACCGCCGCGCTTTGTGCGAACCACCCGAGCAGCAGCGCGACGAGTGGACATCGCGCTCGAATCGCCGAGAAGCCTCGCCGTTTGTGTGCGCATTTTGGGGGGCTCTCGCCCGCGTTGTTCGCTTGATGGTCGCGCGTTCAAACATGATCAACGACGACGACGAATTCGGAAGTCGCCGGTCGTCCGGCGGGCGGATGACTTTCGAGAAATCCGAAAATTGTGTTCTTTCGCCCGTGTGCATCGCGAAATTCGCCCGCATTCCTGCAAATCGCGTGCTTCAAGAGATCCGATTTCTGTTCGATTGGAACGAAATCAGCCGGCTGGGCGGTGCAGTTCAATCGTTCGGAAGGAAGTTTCGTTGAACAACATTTCTTCTGCGATTTACCCGTTAATTGTTGGCGAGCTCTTTTGATCACCTGCAATCGTGGGGGGAGAGCCAACCTCCTTCGTTCTTCCGTGGACTCTCGGGAAGCTCGATTGTTCTTTAGGTTGCTCTTTTATTTTCGTTAATGTCGGTCGGAATTCGCGGCATTTGTTCGTTGAGTGCTTTTCTTGTGCGTCCCTGATTGCTGGGGCGGTGTTCGTTCTTCTGCTCATTGTCCCGCCCGCCATCAACGCGCGCCTCGAGCTCTTCCTTCCTTCCTTCCTGCTTCCCATAAAGCATGACGACGATGTCGATTGTAGTCGTTTCATCAATCGACGGTGGTCGTCGTTGTCGTCCGTCGACGAACAATGAGCGAGATGCAGAAGACGGGTGGGCGGGGAGAAGGAAGGAAGGGGAAAACGGGGCGAAGGAGCGACGAGTCGGCTGAGCGAATCGCGGGCAGCGCCTTCGCTCTCCTTGTCCGTCGACGAATACCCGCCCACGCACCGGCTCGTTCCGGAATCCATCGAATCGATTTGCGGAGTGCATTCGGCGCCGAACGTTCCAATTGGTTCGCCCGTTGAACTGATTGCGGATCGACGGAATTCGGTCGGCCGTTCGGATTGATTCCGACGTTCTTCCACCGCTGCTCGGCGGAGGGATTCCGCACGGAAAATCGGCGTCTTGCGCGTGATCGTCGCTTGAGCACGACGGCAAGCCGGTTTTCGTGCGCCGATCCTGTCGGCACGCCGCTTCTCCTCCGGCGGCGTCTTCGTCTCGCGTTTTCGCACTCCAACCACCCGTTGGATTCGAAGATTAAGCTCTGCGTTTTGTGTATTCCGCAGATCGATAATATTTGCGTACTGGGGATGTTCTGTACGTTCTTCTTATTTCCTTCTGCTGGATCCTGTGCAGATAGCGGCTTCTGGAATTCACATACATGAAGTCTAGATCTCTTATCAACTTCTTCTCAATCACGTGCAGCGGATTCCTCGGATTCTTTCGCCTTCCGCCAGCAAATCGATTAAGCGTTCGATTCGGGGCTCGTGTCGAAAGCACGTTCGCGAATCCAGTCGACGTCTTCGGACGAGGAGGATTCGAGCGGATGTCGACATTCTCACGTGTGCTTCCTCCTTTCTCGAGGCAAATTCCAGAACAATTGAAGTTAGCTTTCTTGATTACCTCTGTTGAATGCCCAGCTCGGTTACAAGCTTTAGCCAATTCTCTTGCACAAAGCGGTGATCGCATTCGTTCTGTTTGCACTCACCCACCGCAATGAGCTGTCCGCTCCTTTGCGCCCCGCCCGCCTGCAGCATTCGTAACGCCCAATTTGTGTCATGCGCAAATTCGCAAACGTTTTTTCGCGATTCGCCGCACTCAAACTTCGTCTTGCGAAATTCGTCCGCCGATCTCGACCGACTTCTCGGGGCGCGTGTGTGTCTGTCGCCAGCGGTCACTCCCCGCCCGGTCTCCCCCGTACCGCCCGCGGTAAACCCGAGCGAGCGAAAAGGCGGGCGCTCGGTCGGGCCGGGTTCGTGCACACCGACACTTCTTGCCCGCGGCCCGCACGCGCTGATTTTTTTCGCCACTGACCCGGCGGGCGGATCCGATTGGTCACATCTTCGCCTTCGTTCTCCGCTCGCCCTTCCTCGTGCCTGCGGCCCGCATATTCCCCCTCTCGCCTCATTCACGCCTCATCGGCTGGCCCGCGGACATCCGTGGCCACGCGCCGTTTGCACTCGAATCGCGCGCCCCGAGCGGGGATGTTCGTTCGCGAGTTCTCGAGCGGCCCACTTGTCAATCACCCGCGCCCGCTGGCCTCATTCCCCGATCGACTTGTGCTCTCTTGACCGTCCAAAAACGGCGCTCTTCAGTCTCGTGTGCATGTGCGCGATGGTCAATCGTTCGATTGTCTCCTGTCTGCCTCCTCCCTCGCTACAAAACTAGCGCCCCGACCGCGAGTCCACTGGTCCCGGCCGCAAAATGTGACCGCTCGCTCGCTACTCCGCCGCCGCCGCCTCCTCCAATCGTCGCCCGCCCTTCTTCTCGTGTCGTTGTTTCGGTCGGTCAACGGAGGCGGCCCGTGCTATTCGACCGGACCGCGCGCGCGTACCCCTCGAATTTGTTTATGCTGCCCGATTGAGCGGGTGTTGAGTCGCGCCAAGTCGTGACCGCGACCCGAACGGCACATATGATCGTCGAGAGCCCATAAACCCCTGGCCTCGGCCCCGAACGAACGGGCGAACACTTCCGCTCGTCTCGCCGATTGTTTCCCCTTTTTGTTTCCCGCTGATCGCCCCGGTCGCTCGTTTATCTTGCCCCCGTCTCGGCCGGCCCGAGCCGGGCAATCCGAACGGCATTCGCTTGGGGTTTGGGTTTCGAACAGGGCGGCCATGGACTTTGCTTCTTTTCTCCTTTGACTCCTCAAATTCAAAGTGTTCGAAATGATTGCCCAATTTGATCAAACTGACCATCAAACAGACGATTCTTTCACGTGTGCTCGGTTTACAGTCCTCCACGCGCCTCGGTTGTCCCACGCGAACTACGCGGAGCCGCAAGTCCTCGTGGTTCGGCGTGCCGCGTGCCCGACTGCACCCGCCGACTGCTCATCGTTCGGCATACGCAAGCACGGGCATCGGGACGGACTTTCGCCCCGACGCCCACCACGCCTCGACGCAAACGATCGCCGAGCCGTTCGCTTGCTCGCAGTACACTTACGAGCCCCCGAATCACCTCGTGCATTCGGCAGAATGGCCGGAGTTTGACAATTACGGCCTCAATTTCCCCTACGCGGCTTCTCGACGCGGGCACAAGCATCCGAAATTGGGTAGGTGGATTGCGGGAACGAGTGGCTCTTCCGTTCATTCGATTACTCGCCCTGCCTTCAATCAAATGTTGCGTTTCTTCTGCTCTTATCGCGGTGTGACGAACGGCTGTCAAAAGTGAGGCGTGTTTTGGGCGAAGAACGGCGGATGACCTTTTTTGCAAACTCGCTCGTCTCTCGTGCTGTTCGCCCACTTCCATCCAATGAATCACGGCCGGTAAGGAGGTGCTTCCTCGTGCAGCGGACAGCACTCACCGCCTTTCGCAACCAAGAGGCGCTTCGCAAGATGGTCATCTGCTCGCCAAAGCTAATCTCCTTGATCTGCTCGTTTCTGACCGTGCTTTTTCGTTCGTTGTGCTTGATCGCCATTCTACTGTCGTGTTTCCGATCGCTACTCGTGCGTTCGCTTATTTCCTGTCGATTGCAGACCCCCAGAGTATGGCCTTGGTCTCTCACCCGTCGGCAGCTGTTGGAGGACCTCAAATTTTCTCATCGGCTCAAGCGACGAACGGAAAGGAGACGAACGGAACGGTGGTCGGACAAGTGAACGCCGTCCAAGCCGCCATGATGACCAACGGCTCCGTGGGCCCCAAGCCGGGCAGCTCGGGATCGGGCGGGTCGGCGAGCGGAAGCGACTCGCTGAGCGGCTCCAGCGGCTCGAGCACCGCGATGGCCCACGCGCCGCACGCCCGCCATCACCCGTACGGGGGGATGATGCCCAACGGAAACGTGAGTTTCGGTTTCGCTTTTTTCCCGCCCGCTCGTGACCCCGCGCTCTCGGGTCGTACACGTCCGTCCACGGGGCTCGTCCCGCTTCGCTCTTCCCACCAACGCGCACCGCCCGCCCCGCAACGCTCCGCCCCGCCCGCCTCGTTGTTCTCCCGATCGGCGCTCAACCCAAAAGTCGGGCGATCAATTGCACGGCATGAGGTCGTACCCCACTGCCCGGTATTTCGGCAATTTGCAAGTGCATTCGGGGAATACTTAAAGGCTTCTTTGGTCTTCCGTTCCCTTCTTCACTGTTCCGAGGCGCTCGCTTCTTCTGTCTCGCCTTCGACTCGAATTCATTTGTTGCTTTCAGTCCGATGCGAACCACCTGGTGAAGGCGATCTTCTCGAACGGCAACGCAATGTACACGCAGCAGATCTCGCCCAAGCGGTCGGAGCCCGACCGTCCCATCGGTTTCGGAGCCTTCGGAGTTGTGTGGTGAGTGTGCTCTTCTTCCTCTTTTCCTTATCGTTTGTGCTTTCAGGTCGGTGACGGATCCCCGCAATCAGAAGCGCGTGGCGTTGAAGAAGATGCCCAACGTGTTCCAAAACCTGGCCTCCTGCAAGAGGGTGTTCCGCGAGATCCAAATGCTCTCCTCCTTCCACCACGACAACGTGCTCGGCCTCCTCGACATCCTCCACCCGCCCAATCAACACTTCTTCCAAGAGATGTAAGTCCACTGCTCAATCCTTTCAAATATGCCCGCAAATGTTCGCTACCTCATTGCTTTCCGTTCTCCCTAAAGAACATCTGTCCTCAAAACAAAGCCGGACGCGGCGGGGGGCTCTCGAACGGGTTGACCCCAGACGGTGAGGTCAAATCGGGTCGCGCAACGTCCGGCGATCCGCTCGCGTTCGGGTCGCGGCGCCAATTAATGCCGAGCACCGCCCGCCACCGAAAGCTCGTGCCAATTTGGACCAAACCGCCGACGCCGCGGCGGCGCGCGCCCGCTCTCGATCGCTTGGCGGTCAGTCGGACACGAGAGAGGTGCAGACCTTTTTGGAGTCGCCCCAATTCTTCCGCCGCCGTCGCCGCCGCTCGCGAGCCGCTCCGCCAGGAACCGCCCAACACTGGGCGCGATTTTTTCGCCTTCCGCTCGCTCGTCACACCGCGAGACGGATACGCGCGGAGTGCCCGACTGACCGCCGCGCAAATCCCGACGTGTGCACTGGTTTGTCGGGTGAGGACGCACAAGCACCGTCGAGATTACTCGTCTCGAATCTCCGCCGCCCGTCCGGCGAGTGCGGGAGGGCGGAGGGGAAGCGGCAAAAAGACCTTGGAGGAGTCGGGCGGCTCGCTTTTTTGCGCCGATTGTGGGCAGCGCGGGGATCACGCCGCGGCTTCCCCGCGCCCGGCTCGCCGTTGTGCGTATTCAAATCGGGGCATCAAACGAGTGGACGGGCACGAGGAGAGTGCGGGTTTCGGTGCCAGCCGCTCGGCGCGCCCCGATCGAGAGCCGATTCGCCGGCCGCCCGGCCGCTTTGTTGTCGGCGGCAAACGAGAGCGATGACGAGGGCACGCGCGAAAAACGGCAGACACAATCAAACAAAAACATTGACGAAACGATTGCATAATCGACCGCGAATTCCAGCTACGTCCTCACCGAGCTGATGCAAAGCGACCTCCACAAGATCATCGTCTCGCCGCAACAGCTGACCGTCGACCACGTGAAGGTGTTCATCTACCAGCTGCTGCGCGGCCTCAAGTACCTCCACTCGGCCAACATCCTCCACCGCGACATCAAGCCGGGCAACCTGCTCGTGAACAGCAACTGCATCCTGAAGATCTGCGACTTCGGCCTGGCCCGCGTGTGGGATCAGAACGAGAACGCGAACATGACCCACGAGGTGGTCACCCAATACTACCGAGCCCCCGAACTGCTGATGGGTGCAAGGAGGTAGGAGGGAGAAGTCCAGAGACACTCCTCACTCTCTTGCTCTCCAGATACACCGGTGCCGTGGACATCTGGTCCGTTGGCTGCATCTTCGCCGAGCTGTTGGGCCGAAGGATCCTCTTCCAAGCCCAGGGCCCCCTCGAGCAGCTGAACCTGATCGTCGCTCTGCTGGGCACCTCCTCCGATGGACGCGATGAAGGGCGCCTGTGAGGGCGCGCGAAACCACGTCCTTCGCGCCCCCATGCGGCCGTACGACGTCCACCGACTGGCGATGCAGTTCCCGAACGCGGGCCCCGACGGCATCCAACTCCTCCAGGAGATGCTCCAGTTCGATCCCGTAAGCATTCATTCGTTCTATTCCTTGGAGTACTCATTTGGCATGTTCAGGACAAACGAATCGATGTCGAGACCGCCCTCCGCAGTCCGTACTTGGAGGACGGCCGAATGCGATTCCACTCGTGCATGTGCAGCTGCTGCTACTCGGTCTCCAAACGGGAGCGGCAATTCGCCAAGGAGTTGGATCCGGAGGTTGGCTTCGTTAGTGAATTCGTCCACTAATTCTCTTCTCCTTTTCCAGCATCAACGGCCATTCAACCCGCAGCTGGAGAAGGACCTCTCCCGCCTGTCGATGTTCGAACTGCGAGAGAAGATGTTCAAGTACGTGACCGAGCGGAAGCCCATGTACGACATCCCGCTCTGCATCAACACCAACTCGGCGTCCTTCCGCGACTTCCAAAACTCCAGCGTGGCGCAGCCCTCCGAACTTCCGCCCCAGCCGAACGCTTGGGATTGAGCCCTCGTCTTTCATCTTCTTTTGTGCAAACCTTCGTTTACTCCCGTCTTTCTTACCCGTACGCACTCGAATCAAACCTTAGGAATCGTTTGTGTCTTTCTTCCGCCCAACCGAATCTTCGTTTCTCCATTCGGCCATCAGTTCCCCTTCGAATGTTCTCTTCTTCCCCTTCGTCCTTCCTTCGGCTTTCAACTTCTGCGGGTATCACGCTTCATGGTGGGATGCCGCAATAGACTCGACTCTTCCCCCTGTACACGACCAACATTCTCGTTCATTCAATCGAGAAACCCTGCAATCAACTGCTTCATGTTTTGATCTGAACCCCTCGTCCACTTTCTCTCTCCTCTCGAGCATATTCGCGGTTGGAACATGCTGGTGTCCGAACGTCCGTCCGCCTTTCCTCCTCCTCCCTCACTCTTTCTCGTGCTCATGAGTTTCCCTCTTCTTCCTACGAAACAGGAATTCGTTCCGCTAATGGTTGCATTCACGTTTGGTTCTGGTCATTTTGGTCTTCTTTGTTGCTTACGGATCCCCCACAGATTTCTCCCCCCACCTTCGCCTTTCATTCGTCCGTTTGTAGTGTGTTCCTCTGGCTAAACAATAGTTGGTCTCTCCGGGTTCATTGTTTCGATTCAAATGTCGCCTCTATTTCCTTCCGCTCTTCGTTTGGGTTCACGGCTGCTGGTTTCTGTTCCCGACTGCCCATGTTTTGAGTTGAACGAAACGCGCAAACATCTTCTTTCAATCCCTCTCCACTCCTCTCATTTCCCCTCGTCCATTTGTGCTCTAAGGTGCCTCCAATTGCTTGCAATTCCCCGTTCAATGCTTTCAAGCCCCAACTTAATCATCAACATCTCCCGCCCGTCGATCGTTGCCCAATTCGTGCCCTTTCCGTCTACTTTTACCCACTCAACACAAATCCATACGCGCCTTGTCTTTCATTTCGACTGCTAACCATTGGGACGCCCACTCCGTCCGCTCGCTTCCGATTCGAATCTTTCGTGTAATCCGCCGCCTCTTTGTTCACGTGTTCCCAATTATTCAACTCCCGATTGCCGTCTTTCAGTTCGTTCTTTCTGCTCGAAAGACGAACACCCCCCACTTCTTTGTTTTGTACATAAGAGCCCCGTAAGAGTGCGAATCTGGAACGAGCCAACACACCATTGAATGTAATTAGTGCT